>JASAMX010034490.1:0-57124 GCA_030248175.1 Microlaimidae sp. YZB2_3
GGAGAGATGTGTGGTTTTCAATTGGTAGCACTTCAGTTTCTTGATGGAGATGATCTAGTGAGGCCATTTTGTGGCAGCCAGTTGCTATCCTGAGGGCTGAGTTTTGTGTTGATTGGAGTTTCTGATAATGGGATTTTGAGAGGTTTGGTGACCATATTGGTGTTCCATAGTTGAGGATAGGTCGCCCTATAGCTTTGTATGAGGCCACTATTGTTTCTTTTTGTTGTCCCCAGCTAGTCCCATCCCAGCTGGAGCTTTGAGGATGCTATTGCGCCTAGATGCCTTGTTGTTGATGGTGGTGAAGTGGTGAAATGGTGAAGTGTCATGTCAGGTGACCTTAGGTCCGGTGTCCAAAGCAAAACAGTTTTAAACCATTATAACTTTAATAATTGTTTCTTTATAGGATAATATTACATTTTATTGAATAAAAAGCGATATCTGGTGTTAAAACATGAATACCTATGTTTTAAAAATTCACGTTTTTGGAAGAAAATTTAGTATAAAAAAGTACCTAAAATTTTCCCAAAGGGAAGGGGGGGTCAGATTTCAAATTCTAGAGGAGGTTTAGTGGTAAAAAAGTTGGAAATTTGGGGAGAGCCCCCCTTATTTAAGCCCATTTTAAGGCAGCGCGGAAATATTGGGTACACCCCCCTCAAGATTTGGGTCTTGCCGGACACCCCCCCCTAAAATTTGAACCCCCGTTATACCACCCCTCCAAAATCTGAAAGGCTGCCCACCTATGAGCAAGACCCAAATTTTGAGGGGGGTGTATCCAATATTTCCGCGCTGCCTTAAAAGGGGCTTAAAACGCGTGAAAAAGCGTAAAACAAGCTTATAAATGCTTTAAAACTGTGTAAAATTAAAATAAGACCTTATTGCAATTTACAAATTTTATTTTTTAATTCTTTTAATAATAATGTGTTTTTTTTATTTCTTATAATTAGATTAGAAATCATAGTTTTTTTTAATAATTACGTAATAATAGAATAGTAATTTTATTGTCTTGATTATAAAGTCAAGTATCACAAACTTTTTAATCCATATTCTTATATTTAATTAAAGATTATATGCATACATGACGTAGCCAGGGGGGTCTAGACCCCCCTTTTGGGTCGCCAAGGATAAAAATTTGCGGGTCTAAAACGACCATTTTTAAAAAAAAAATTTCGCGCTTCGCTTGACGTTCCATTAATTATATAGTCTCCACCAGTGGCGTGCCCATAATTTCATTTCGGGGGGGCGGTCTGGCGGGGGTACATAGTAACCCTGAGGGGGGGTCTGGGGGGCGGCAGCCCCCCAGAAATGGGGGGTCTGGGGGGCGAGAGCCCCCCCAGCGGGGTCAAGGGGCAGAGCCCCTTGTCAGGGGGGTCCGGGGGGCAGAATGCCCCCGGGGGAGAAAATTTTTAATTTAAGGCACTAAAATACACTAGAAATTTTAATTCCAGATGATAATTAAAACAAAATTTAAGGTTTTTTGATTCCTATCCATTTAAAACATGTGTTTAAAACGTTAATAAAAGGTTAATAGTGTTTATAGTAGTTTTATTTAACATGTATGCCTTAACTATTAAGCAGCAAAATCGATTTGAAATTGAAAAACTGAGATAAATTGTCAATTTAAACTACCCGCGAAGCGGGGAAAATTTGGTTTTTTGACTATTAATATGCTTTTGGAAGGCATTAGGAAAGTTTCTGTATTAATATTTAAGAAAAAAAAAATTTTCTCTCCCAAAATTCAAAAAACGTAAGGGTCCCCCCTTACGAAAAAATCCGGCTTCGCCGGATTTCGGGGGGGGGGGCTGCCGCCCCCCCCCCTGGGCACGCCACTGGTCTCCACTTGCAAATTTGTATTACTTTGTTTTGTTATCTTAATATGACCACGCTAGACACACCCCATTCCTAATGTTTTAATTGGTCTCCACTTCCAAATTTGTGTTTACTTTGTTTTTTAATCTTGATACGACCACGCTGGACCACCCCCTTCAGATTGTTATATAGAAATATTAAAAATTTAAAGGTTAGAAGTAATTTTAAAAACATTTTCTGGTACTTTGCACTCAGTGGCGTGCCCGTGGCGTGCCCAGGATTTCATTTGGGGGCGGTCTGGGGGGTATATACTAACCTTGAGGGGGGGTCTGGGGGCGGCAGCCCTCCAGCGGGGTCAAGGGGCAGAGCCCCTTTTTCAGTCCTTTTATAACGCTAAAAAATTTTTCTCCAGGAGGCGAATTCGGGGGGGGGGGTGTCCCCCGGTACTCCAAATTTTTTTTTTGGGGGGGGGGTATAACCCCCCAACCCCTCCCTTCCCACCTATGGTTCCAAATAAGGTCACATTAAATCATTTATTAAGTTAGCACTAATATAGAATTTTATATACTAAAATAGGCTATTTATGTATAAAAAGTAAAAAAGTACTGTTTTTTTAACTATAATACCGTGTTTCTGACAGTAAATTTTGATCTAAATTCATACCGAAAATGTGGCTCGGAAGGGGGGAAGGCGAAGGGGGTCGGTCGATTTAGAATTCCAGAGCGTGGTAGGGTGTCAAAATTTAAAAATTTTGGTAAGGAGGGGGGGGGGCTAGATTTTTTTCTCGGGGGGGGTCTGAAATTTCAAGGCTAGGGGGTGGACCCCACCCTATCTCTCCCGTTATGCTTATGTATGTTAACAACCCCCCCCCTGCCCCTGCCTCCCCTCCCTCCCCCCTCCTGAAGACAAGTTTGACCCCCCTCCAATTTTGAAAAAATAAAAAAAATGTTTGAAATGACTTCTAACTGTCTCCAAACTTAAGTTTTACGGCCAAAATGAATGTTTTAAACAATAAAAAGCACAAAAATGCAAAAAAAGGATTTTTGACCTAGAATTAGCGTTTTCGGAAAAACAAATATTTTGGAAAAAATTTGAGGTTTAGACCCCTCTTTTTTTTAGTCGCCAAGGATAAACATTTGGGGGGTCTAGAACGGTCATTTTCTAAAAATTTTCTCGCCCTTCCCTCCGCTCAGCGTTCGATTAATTATGTAGTCTCCACTTCCAAATTTGTGCTACTTTGTTTTGTAATTTTGCTATGACCACCACGCTGAACCCCACCCCCTTTAGATTGTTATATAGTGGGATTAATTTTTTTCCTTTTTTTCTCCCCTGCTTGCCCCCCCCCCCCGTTTTATTGCCCCCCCCCCCGTTTAAAAAAAGTTGTCCACCCCCTGCCGCCCTCTTTTTGGAATTGCCCCCCAATAAAACCCCCGGGGGTGCAGTGCACAGGTCTGTATATATTCAGTCAGACCATAGGTGTTTTTTTTTGGGGGGGGGACAGAGGGGTCCACCCCATAGATGTTTTGTTCATGTCCCCTAGGGGGGTCCACCCCCGGGTGGAAGGCCAAAATTTTTTAGGGCGGTCTAGGAGGGTCCGGACCATAGGTGAGCGCGGTCGGGGAAGCTAGGGGGGGTGGTTACCCGGGGTAAATCGAATTTTGAATTCTAGGAGGGGGGTCCCAGGGGGGTCCGGACCCCCCTAGCTTTTTAGGGGGGGTCGACCCGGGGTGCGAAATTTTGAAATCTAGAGGGGGGTCAGGTGGGGTCCGGTGTCCAAAGAAAAACAGTTTTAAACCATAATAACATTAATAATTGTTCTTTTTATAGGATAATACTACATTTTATTGAATAAAAAGTCATATTCATGTATAAAAAGGGTGTAAAAGCATGAATATGTGATGAAAATTCACGTTTTTGGAAGAAAATTTAGTATAAAAAAGGTACCTAAAATTTTCCTAAGAGGGGAGGGGGGGGGGTCAGATTTCAAAATCTAGAGGGGGGTCAGGGGTAAAAAATTCGGAAATTTGGGGGGAGTGGGGGGGCCCCCTAGATTTTCTTCTAGGGGGGGGGGGCCCCAAAATTTCGAGGCCAGGGGGGGTGGACCCCACCCTGCCCCCCCCCCTTTCTCACCTATGGTCCGGACCCCCCTGGCTTTTAGGGGGTCGACCCCGGGTGCAAGATTTCAAATTTAAGGGGGTCAGGTCAGGGGGGTCCGATTTTTTTAACAAAGTTTTTTATAATTAATAATTTAAGTGTATTTAATATGTTTTTGACTGTTAAAATTTAATTAAATTTAATTAAAAAATTATACTTCTAATTTGGTCGGAAGGGCGGTCAGCCTCGCTAGGGGGGTAGTCAGGCCGGACCGCTCGCGAGCTTTGGGAGAGAGGAGGGCCCCTGGATTTGTTTTAGTGGGGTTCAAAGTTTTGGCTCTAGGGGGGTGGACCCCTCTGTCTCCCCCCCAAAAAAAACATCTACGGTCCACTCCCCTAGAGTCAAATTCAAAATTCTCCCCCCCTAGAAAAAATCCAAAAAAGGGCCCCCCTCCCTCCCTCTCTCCCGTCCCGACCAATTTAGAAATATAATTTTTTTATTTACCTACTGTCAAAAACACGGTTTTTTAGTAAAAAACAGTGTTTAAATACACTTTTTAGACCTAAATAGACTGTTTTAATATATAAAATTCAATATTAGACCTAAAACACTTAAATTACTAAGTTAAAAAATCAGACTCCCCTGGACCCTCCCCCCATAAATTTGAAATCTCGCACCTCGTGTCGACCCCCCCAAAAAAGTCAAGGGGATCCGGACTTCCACCGCTTGGACCCCCCCCCTAAAAATTTTGGCCTTCCACCCTGGGGTGGATGGTGGACCCCCTAGCGGACCTGACCAAAAACACCTATGATTCAAACATGTGCACGGTCTGCAAATGCCTCCCTCTTTATTGGAAGATTTGCACCCTCCCCCCCCTGCCCAAAAAATAAAAAAAAAAAACTCAAAATTATGGCGCCATTTTTGACCTATAATGACGCCATCATCGCAAAATTTTTGAAGTTTTAGCCTATTTCAATGAATTTTAAGCCATTTTAGACCTATTTTTACCTTAATTTCGCTTTTTTTTGGTCCCTTTTCTCTTCTTTTTTTCTTTCTCCTCGGCTTTTCCCCCGTTTCAAAAAAGTTTCCCCCTCCGTTTTGGATTGACCAGTTCCCCTCCCATTTCGGATCCCAATAAAAACCCGGGGGGGGGGCAGTGTTCAGGTCTGTATATTACAAGTCCGTACCCAGATGGGGATTTGAGGAATTAATCCCCCTTAAATTCTAGGAAGCAAAACATTTTGTAACGGTTTTTGGTTTTTTCTCCCTTCGGTTTTTTTTTTTTAAATTAGGAAATGTAATAAAGGTATCTAAAATACATAAATAAAATAACAGTGACATGAAATCTTTTATGTACAAGAATAGAAATATTCAAAACATTAGTGCAGTGAGTTTAAAAATACTTTTATTTTTATTGTGTTTAAAAATATTTGTGTTTAAAAATATAGTTTAATAGTGTTTAAAAATATTAAAAATATTAATAATATTTAAAAAAATATTATTAATAGGTGGGGTCCAATCTCCAAAACAAAATACTTTTAAACCATTAAATGTTTAATAATAGTTTTTTTTTTATAAGATAATACTACATTTTATTGAATAGAAAGCGATATTTAGGTATAAAAAGGGTGTAAAAACATGAATTTGTGTTAAAAATTCACGTTTTTGGAAGGAAATTTAGTATAAAAAAAGTACTTAAAATTTTCTGGAGAGGGGAGGGGGGATCAGATTTCAAAATATAGAGGGGGGGGTCAGGGGTACAAAATTCGAAAATTTGGGGGGGGGGGCCCTGGATTTTTTCTAGGGGGGGGGGCAAAATTTCGAGGCTTAGAGGGGTGGCCCTACGCCCACCCTATCTCCCCCCCCCCTCTTGTTCATCTATGCTTAAAACTATTTAATTATAACTTTTACTGTTGTATTTAAAAAAAAGGAGAAGACAAATCAGGATTCTGCACTTAAATTTAGGTTTCCTGGAGCCTTTTAAGAATTTAAAATTAAAAAAATTTCCTTCCCCATGGGGCATTCTTTCCCCGGACCTCCCTGACAAGGGGCTCTGCGCCTCTGCCCCTTGACCCCGCTGGGGGCTCTCGCCCCCTCTACTCCCCTTTCCAAAAAACCCCTTCCAAAAAATGTGGATGTTTTTGTCTAGGAAACTCATTTTTACCATATCGTTTTTAGCTCTGGAGTGCATTTTATATCCATTTCGTTTTTTTTAAATTTTGAGAGAAAAAAACAAGTAAAAAACGCTTATTTTTAAGCTTTTTATGGCTAAAAAAACTCATTTAGACATTAAAATCTTGGCTTGGAAAAGGTTAGAAATTTAAAAAAAAATAGATATCAGGTAATTTGAGAAGTAAAAATAAGCAATATACACATTCGCGGATATGAGTTCAGAAGTCCGCGGATGCGGATGTTGGGCACCACATCCCTAGCCGTGTATTATATATATATATATACTGGCGGTAGGCAGGATTTCAATGGAGGGTAAGATTTTTTGGAAGGTGCTTTATACCACAAGGGGGCTCTGGGGGCGGTAGCCATAGATGAGAAGGGGGGGGGGCAGAGTGGGGTCCACCCCACCCTAGCCTCGAAATTTCGGGACCCCCCTCCTAGGCGAAAATCCAGGGGCCCCCCTCCCCCCAAATTTCCGAATTTTTTACCCCTGACCCCCCTCTAAAGTTTAAAATCTGACCCCCCTCCCCCTTCGGGAAAATTTTAGATACTTTTTTTATACTAAATTTTCTTCCAAAAACGTGATTTCACATTTATATGTTTTTACACCCTTTTTATTACACTAGAATATCGATTTTTATTCAATAAAATGTAGTATTATCCTATAAAAAAATAATTATTAAAGTTATTATGGTTTAAAACCGTTTTGCTTTAGACACCGCACCCCACCTGACCCCCCTCTAGAATTTAAAATTTTGCACCCTGTGTCGACCCCCCTAAAAAGCTAAGGGGGGGGGGGTTCGGACCCCCCTGGGACCCTCCTCCTAAAATTCAAAATTCGATTTACCCCGGGTAACCACCCCCCCCCCAGCTTCTCCCGGACCGTTCTCATTTATGGTGGTAGGCCCCCAAACATGAGAGGTCTGGGGGCGAGAGCTCCCCTCCCTAACGTAAATATTTTTAATTTTAAGCTCTTAAAAATCCTTATTTATTTTTTTTTATTTTTTAAATAGATACAACAATAAAAGTTATAATTAAACAGTTTAAAGGTATTATTACCATTTTAATTAAAAAAGAACGAAAGCTTTTTTTAAATAAAAATTTTTTATTTAATTTTGGTTAAGTTTTTATAGTAAATGCTGTTATGCAAATATTTTTAAACTCACTGCACTAATGTTTTCAATTATGAAAAATTTTATTTTTGTAAATGAGAGGTTTCATGATCCTATACCACTCTTATTTATGCATTTTAGATAGCTTTAATACATTGCATGCAGTAGTTAGAAGAAAAAAATTTTTGCCTTCCCAGAATTTGAGGGAGGAATTCTGGCTTCTGCATCATACACACTTTTTTAATAATTTGGATATAATTATATAACTGCTTAAAAAAAGTGCCACAATGTATTTGTATTAAGTGCTAGCTGTAATTTTTTATTTTTTCGTTTGTTAAATTAGTTGAATCATTATTTTCTAGTTGTTTTTAAAAAAAAGTGAACTTTTTCTGTTAATGTTTGTTTGCGGCATCTGTTAATAAAAACATTCTTTTTGTGTTGTATCAGCTGGTACCAAATGTTTTTGCTCTTATCGGTTTTTTGCTGTAATTAGTTTTTCAATTCAACTAGCTTTTTGTATATTAAGGCTATGAAAATTTGTTCCTTCCTTTTTGTTGTTTACACCTATATGCGTAAAAAACCGCTTTTATTAAAGTATCTGTCGTGTACCAAAAAAATCCAGACAACCCTTTTTTAAATAATAGATTTACCATAAAAATTTATTTTTAAATTAAACAATGCCCGAAAAAATTGAAAAAATATCATTTTAACCAATTACGGTTTTTTAAAATTGTATTGCTAATAAAAAAAAAGAGAAATTGGTAAGCGAAAAAAATTAAGAGACGAAAAAAAATGACACGTGACACCCCTGCCCATATTGGGGACACCCCCCTCCAAATTCCGGGGGTCAGGTATACCCCTGCCCGCCCTCCCCAAATCGAGGAAGCTGCCCACCTATGCCTCTGCCTGAACTTTATATTTTTATCCTTAGGTACACGTACTGACGACAAGGGGGAAAAGTCTAGATCATAGAGATCACGGTAACCTAAGCTTGGGGGAAGTTTGTTCAACGTACCTATCTTTCTCGGCATAGGGTGGGCAGAAGGGGGGTTGGGGGTTATACCCCCCCCCCAAATTTCGGATTTTGCTGACACCCCCCCTAAATATAGGGTACCCGGGGACAACTCCCCCCAAATTCGCCTCCCGGAGAAAAATTTTTAAGCGTTATAAAAGGACTGAAAAAATTTTTTTAGTGTTTATTACCTTGTTTATGTCATATACTTCATTTTTTTTCCTATTATTCAACAAACATTAATTAACCTTTTATTAACGTTTTAAACACCTGTTTTAAATGTAAAGGGATAAAAAACCTTAAGTTTTGTAATAAACATCATCTGGAATTAAAATTTCTAGTGTATTTTAGCGCCTTAAATTAAAAATTTATCCCCCGGGGGGAATTCTGCCCCCCGGACCTCCCTGACAAGGGGCTCTGCCCCTTGACCCCGCTGGGAGGCTCTCGCCCCCCAGACCTGAACCCCCATTACTGGGGGGGCTGCCGCCCCCAGGGTTAGTATTTACCCCAGACCGCCCCCCCCCCCAAATGAAATTCTGGGCACGCCACTGTTCTAGACCCCCCAAATTTTTATCTTTGGCAACCCAAAAGGGGGTCTAGACCCCCCCCCTGGCTACGCCCATTTATGTATATAATCTTTAATTAAATAGGGTAGTGCATTTAATTTCGGCACTTTTCCCAATTGGGCATTTTTGATTTTGGACTATATCTTTGGTAATCCTGGACTGGACAAAATACGACGTTTGATAGCTCAAATGAGAGCTAATTATATGTAGATGACTGTCGTGAGCTTTTTATTTATTATGTTATGATATTTTCATGTGAAATTATGTGATTTATAAAAAATAAATTTGTTACTCGTTTTTAGAACATGGGCATTTCATGATTACGCAATAAATTGGTTTAAAAATTAAACTGTCCTGGTAAAATTTAGTCTATTTTCCGAATTTTTAGTCCCCGTGGTTCTACGCTGCGTCTGTGGTGAGCAATCGTTATAAAATAAAAATAGTGTAATTTCGGCACTCATATGCTGTAAGTAAAAACGGATTGAATTAAGTGGTCGGGTGTTAAATTGTAGTTGTAAATAGTTAAAAGACAACGTTGATATGTGTAGGGGTCATAGCACTGCACTTAAACTCGATTAAGAGGGTCCTTTTAAAAAGTGCTTAAATTAAATGTACTTTTTTTTCCAAATTTTGCTCATTTTGATACCATTTGGCATTTTAGCTGTAACTTTTTGCCAGTTACACGTTGAACAACAAGTAGAAACTTAAATTAAAGAAAACTGTCTGAAGATAATTATAGGTTTTTAAATTTTTGAAAATGATGATTTTTTTACTGAGAAACAATCGGTTGTTTGTAAAGTGCCGAAATTAAATGCACATATTTAATTTCGGCAATTTTCCATTTTTTTTAAAAACTGATTTAATTAAGTAAAAAAAATAATTTCCACAAGTGAAACTTTTGTGACGCAACGCAGTGTCGTGAAAGCTTCAAAATGAGCTATCAAACATGAAAATCGGGCCATACAGTGAAAAGTTACATCGGAAAAACAAAAAAGTGCCGAAATTAAATGCACTACCCTATAAGATTATGGTTTAAAAAATTAGTGATACTTGACTTTATAATCAAGACAATATAATTACTATTCTATTATTACGTAATTATTAAAAAAAACTATGATTTCTAATCTAATTCTAAAAATATATAAACACATTATTATTAAAAGAATTAAAAAATATTTAAAAAACATTTAAAAACATTGCAACTTTTAAAAAATTTAAAAGTTGCAATAAGGTCTTATTTTAATTTTACACAGTTTTAAAGCATTTATAAGCTTGTTTTACGTTTTTTACGCGTTTTAAGCCCATTTTAAGGCAAAGCGGAAATATTGGGTACACCCCCCTCAAAATTTGGGTCTTGCCAGACGCCTCCCTAAAATTTGACCCCCCTATACCCCCCAAAATCCAAGAGGCTGCCCACCTATGTTTCTGGGGTCGACTCAGGGTGGATAAGTTTGATATTTAGGGTAAGTAAGGGGACGACGGGGGATTTTAACAGGGACGTACCCAGAGTTTTATTTTGGGGGGCGGATTGTAGTACAAAAAAATTTCGGAGGGGGCTCCGCGTCCGCCCGTCCCCCGAAATTTTTGGGGGGTAGCCCCCCCCTAATTTTTGAAAACGTTAAAAAACAGTGATAAACGTGGATAAAGCTGTATAATACACTGGTTTTGGCGTATAACCTATTATCTAATGTTTTTAGCGGTAAAACATGTTTTTAGTTAAAAATTACATTTGCACACAATGGCAGAGCCTGGATTTCATAAAAAAGATATTTAGAGACCCTTTAGACCCCTTGGCTACACCCACATTGAAAAGCAAAGCACATGAGCAGCATCTCGACTCCATGTTTTTTAGGGTACCTACCTACCATACATGGGCATGGGGGGTTAACCCCCCCCCCAAATTCTGAGAAGGGGAACCCCCCACTCAGAAGTGGGGGGGGGGAGAAAAAGTTAACCCCCCAATTTTGGAAAAATGAAGAAAAATAATGTGTTTAAAATGACTTCTAACTGCCCCCAAACTTAAGTTTTGAGGTCAAAATGAATGTTTTAAGCAATAAAAAGTTCAAAAATGCTATAAAAAGGGCTTTTTGACCTAAAATTAGCGTTTTTTACCTATTTTTTCTTCAAAATCGAAAAATATGGGTAAAATGCACTCCAGAAAAAAAAAACGTAACGATATGGGTATTTTGTGTTTCTCGGATTTTAACCCCCCTAGTTTGGGGTTTAACCACCCCCCCCCCACTCCGGACCAACTTGCCCATGTATGCTACCTACCTATTTTAAAAAAATCCTAGTCAATGCTATAAGGCAGCTGGAAAATTTAAGAGGGGGGAGGTACATAAATCAACCAATATGATTGTTTGTTTTGCTTTCTGTGTTGTACTTATTACTTATAAAAAATATTATACTAACTTTGTATAATGGAACTTGCACACGGTGTGCATGTTTTGCGTCATGTTGGAACCAGCATAGTGGCAAAACTTAGTATTGAGTGGTACATTCTTCTCTATATATATTATGTATTCTTGTTATTACTTATAAAAAATATTGTACTAACTTTGAAATAACATTAGAATTAGGCAAGATAAAAAAACGAGATATATGTATGTATACTATAGAAGGTGACCGCTGAGCGAAGCGGAAAAATTTTTTGGTTTTTGGGGGTCAACTGGGGTACTAAAATTATTTTATAGTTTGGCGCCAAGCGATTAGCTGTGCTAGAAAATTTTGAATTTTTAGCCTCTGAAAACCCCCAAATTTTACTATCTGGCGACCATTTCGGGGGGGGGGCGCCCCCCGCCCAACCACTACCCTTATTTTCCCCCCTGTCCGACCGTTTGGGGGGGGGGGGCGGCCGACCCCCTGGTTACGTCCCTGGATTTTGATGTCTGAACTAAAACATCTTTTAATCAGAAACGTGCCCGCCCAGGGTTTTATTGGGGGGGGGGCCACCTAATTTTTAAAACCGTTAAAAAAGTGGAAATAAAGGTAATACACAGTTTTTGGCCTTATATAACGTATTAATTAATGTTTTTAGCGATAAAACATGTTTTCTTAGTTAAAGATTACATTGGCAGAGCCTGGATTTCACAAAAAAAAATTTAGAGACCTTTCAGACCCCCTGGCTAGGGGACCCACATTATAAATCAAAGCGGGAACGGGACACGAGGGTACTGGACACGAGGGTACTAGACACGAGGGTACTGGACACGAAGGTACTGGGCTTAAAAAAATTGCGTTCACCACAACCTGGCAGCAAAATCGATTCATTATGCAAGGTTGACACGAGGGTACTGACGAGCAAAAAACATAACCTTCCCGCATAAAACGGAATAAACTTATTGCATAACAATAGTTTATTATATTTAAATATCATTTAGTTGTTTGACTGATTTATAAAAGAGGATTATAAAAATAAAATTATTGAGAAGACATAAAACAAAAATAATAATTTCATAACATTGAGTAGGTTTATCTTTACATACACTATTGTGCAACCAAAAGATAAGCCTTCCTCCCACGGTAAGACAAACCGACCAAACGTAGGCCTAGGGAATAGATGTGAGATAGGTAAAATAAATTTTTATTGTTCTCTCTGTATTATTAAATATAACCTCACATCTAATCCCTAAAATCCTCTGATAGGGGTGGGGCCTTTGACTAACATTCTACATCAACAACAGTGCTGATATAGGGTGGTAGGCGGTAATATGGAATATCCATGGCCGGCCCGCTTCAGCTTTAAAAAAAAAACATTTTCCTGTAATTTATATACATTTTCGTGAATTTTTTTATATAATAACTAGCTTTAAAAATCTTGAGAATCAATGTGACGACTTGAAAGATCATAAGCATTAAGGTTGCTGTTATGCTTTGATTGTGCTGTCAAAACATTTTTGTGGTTATTTTTCGTGGTGTGTTGAAAAAAATGAATTCTTAAAAATGCCTTAACGGAAAAAATAACTGCACAAATAATTGCAAATGAAACATTTTAGTAAAATATTTTCCGAAAAACAATTGCTTGCCTTTTTTAACAGTAAATTATTCGGTAATTTTAAAAAGCACACTATTATTGAAATATTATGATAAAGTTTAGCTTAATTTTTGGGTTTTGCTTAGGCTTAGGAGAAAATAAAGTTTACCGTGCAATGGGTTTTGAAGACTCCCAAAGATCCGTTATTGGATTATTTAACTCACGACTTTATATTTAGATTTAAATGTATAAAATATCATACATGAAAAATCTAACAATTGTATGTTTTTATGTTTTAAAAGGACATTTTGTTTGCCTTGTTTTAAATGATCAACATGTGTTCAAGTAAATTCCTAAAGCTAGAGTGGACTAAAAAAGGCAAGAAGTTATTTTTTACATTTCTACTGCTAAAATCTATTTTTGCAGGAGTTATTATTTTTAAAAATTTTATCAAAAAACTCATTTATTTTAATCAAGAGTCGATGAAAGGAGTTTAAATATAAAAAGGACAGCAAAAACCTTAAACTCGCTTCGTATTTTCGTACGAGTATATGATTTAGAAAAAAAAAACACAGTAGTTAAATAACTTCTTGGCGTTCTCATTCCACTCATGGTTGTTTAATAATAATTCTTTGGTTTTTTTTAAAGGCAGGGTTTCGAACGTTCAGGGATTCGGAGATAGCTTCAAACGTTATCATTGTTTTTATTAAAAACCCATGGTATAAATTGTGTGTAAAATAACCTTTAAAAATTTTATGTTTTAGTATGATGTTTTTTAAACAATTTATGTAGTTATTTCATTATTAAATTGCATTATATTTAAGCAAGAAAAAATGTTATTTATAATTAAAAACGAAACGACTTATGTAACGTTTAATTGTCTTCACGTTCAAACGATTAAAATTTAGTTGGGCTCATTCAGTTTAAAAAATTTACATATTTGTGGCAAACGTATTTTTTCTTAGCTCAGTACCCTCGTGTCCGGTACCCTCGTGTCCAGTACCCTCGTGTCCAGTACCCTCGTGTCCAGTACCCTCGTGTCCTAGAATCATCAAAGCAGATGACCAGCATCTCCTTTCTATGTTTTTTTTGGGATACTTTATCTATATAGAAAAAATTATCGAGCAATTGCTATAGGCGGCTGGAATTTTAGGATGGGGAAAGGTAAGGTATATACACAAATCAACCAAATATGGTTTGTTTTGCTTGATGTGTAGTACTTGTTTGTTTCTTGTTTGTTTGTTTGTTTCTTAAAATTAATGTGCTTTTTTTAATAACATTAGGTAACATAAATAGCGAGAAATGTGCATATTATGGAACTTGACCGCTAAGCGAAGCGGAAAAATTTTTTGCTTTTTGGGTGTCAATTATGGTACCAAAACTATTTTATAGTTTGGCGCCGAGCGATTAACGAGGCGCTAGAAAATTTTGAATTTTTAGCCTCTAAAAACTCCCAAATTTTACCATCTGGCGACCATTTCAGGGAGGAGGACGGCTGCCCCCACTGGTTACCGTTACGTCCCTGCTTTTAACCATAATTGGAGTTTTTAAATGATAAGTAGAGAAGGTTCTTGTTTTTGTTGTATTACCTAAAACTCATCTTCCCTATACAGATTATGCAATGGGCAGGCGCTAAGACAAGCCAGGAGGGGCGAAAAAATTTCACCAAAAAAAGTAGAGAAGGTCTTCTAAAGGCTGGTTCATACTTATGACAAAACGTCCTTTGAACAAAGTCCAAAGGACAATTCAAGCCAAAACGTCCTTTGGATTTTTTCCTTTGGACGAAGTATGAATGCTACTTAGAATTTGTCCTTTGGACAAACTCGAAAGAACTTTTGTCCTTTGGACTTTGTCCAAAGGACGTTTTTATCATAAGTATGAAATGAACCAGCCTTTAGTCGGAAATTTGCAAAGGAGCATAGGTGGGCTGGGGGGGTATACGGGTATACCCCCAAAAAATTTGGATTTTGCTGACACCCCACCCCTCCCCTTTAAATTCGGGGTACCCGGGGACCATAGATGTTTTTGGTCGGGTCCGCTAGGGGGGGGGTCCACCCCCGGGTGGAAGGCCAAAATTTTTTAGGGGGGGGGGTCCAGGGGGGCCCGGACCCCCCTGGCTCTTTCGGGGGGGGCGACCCCGGGTGCGAGATTTCAAATTTAGGGGGGGTCAGGGGGGTCCAATTTTTCAGCAAAATTTTTTAAACTCAATAATTTAAGTGTTTTTAGGTCTAATATTGAATTTTATGTATTAAAACAGCCTATTTAGGCCTAAAAAGTGTATTTAAACACTGTTTTTAACTAAAAACCTGTGTTTTTGACAGTAAATAAAAAAATATACTTCCAAATTGGTCGGGAGGGGGGGGGGAGGGGGGTCCAGCCTTCCAGGGGGGGGGTAGGTCGGACCACTCTCGAGCTTAGGGGGGGAGGGGGGGGGCCCCCCTGGATTTTTTCCAGGGGGGGGGGTCCAAAATTTTGGCTCTAGGGGGGGGGTGCACCCCTCTGTCCCCCCCCCCAAAAACATCTATGCCGGGGACCCCCCCCCCCAAATTCGCTTCCTAGAAAAAACTTTTTAAGCGTTATAAAAGGACTAAAAAAAATTTTCCGCGCTTCGAGAGAGTTTATTACCTAGTTTATGTCATATACTTCATTGTTTTCTTATATTCAATAAAAATAAGTCTATAAGACCAAGAAAAAATTTTTTACAAACAATTTTCGATTTTCAAAACATTACAGCTGAAAAATGTGTACATTGATTTACAGCTGAGCAATGCAAAGTACCAGAAAATGTTTTTAAAATTACTTCCAACCTTTAAATTTTTAATATCACTATATAACAAATCTAAAGGGGGGGTCCAGCGTTTATATAAGGAGTATTCACAATGGTAGTGGATAGATGTGGGGGGGGGGGACAGAGGTCACCCCCCCCCTAAAGCCAAAAAGTAACCCCCCAAAAATAGGGCTCGAGGTGACCCGGACAAAAGAAAACACAAAAAAAAAAAAACACAAAAAAGAAACAAAAAAAAGCCAACCACCCCCGTAAGAGAAAAGATCGCCACGAGCATAAAATCTCGCGGACCCCGCCCCCCGTCGCTGCGCGCACGCGCCAGCGAGCTCCCCTCCCCCCCCCCCAAAACCCCAAAAAAAAAAACAAGAACAAGCGCCACCAGCAAGCCAACCCCACACCCCCCCCCCCCCCCCCCCGAGCCACGGTCATATCAAGATTAAAAAACAAAGTAACACAAATTTGGAAGTGGAGACCAATTAAAACATTAAGAATAGAGTGGGTCTAGCGTGGTCATACCAAGATTACAAAACAAAGTAATACAAATTTGCAAGTGGAGACTATATAATTAATGGGACGCTGAGCGAAGCGCGAGAAAATTTTTTTAAAATGGTCGTTCTAGACCCCCCAAATTTTTATCTTTGGCGACCCAAAAGGGGGGTCTAACCCCAAATTTTTCCTGTTGCCGACCTAAAAGAGGGGTCTAGACCATAGGTGGGCAGCCTCTCGGATTTTGGGGGGGTCAAATTTTAGGGGGGGTGTCCAGCAAGACCCAAATTTTGAGGGGGGGTGTACCCAATATTTCCGCGCTGCCTTAAAATGAGCTTAAAACGCGTAAAAAACGTAAAACAAGCTTATAAATGCTTTAAAACTGTGTAAGATTAAAATAAGACCTTATTGCAACTTATAAATTTTATTTTTTTAATTCTTTTAATAATAATGTGCAAGGGCGCAGTCAGGATTTCATTTCAGGGGCGTCGGTCTGGGGGGGGGGAAGAAAAAGTGTTGTCAAAGCGGCGCGAAGCGCCGCGTAGCGGCGCCAGCCCACGCGGAGCGTCGGCCGGGGGTCTGGGGGGTCTCACCAGACGCCGGAGGCGAAAATTTTTTAAAATATATACTAAAAACGGCTTAAAAATCGTCTCCTGGTGATCGCGTGAACATACATTTTACTTTTGTTTTTTTACCTAATTTCTACATAATTTTCTGTGATCTTAAAAATTCAGTCAGGGGGGTTCGGGGGGGAACAATGCCCCCTGGAGGAGAAAATTTATAATTTGAGGCGCTAAAATACACTAGAAATTTTAATTCCAAATGATACTAATTACAAAATTTAAGGTTTTTTATAGCTATACTATACATTTATAACATGTGTTTAAAACGTTAAAAAAAAGGATAATAGTGTTTATAGTAGTTTTATTAAACATGTATGCCTAATTACTGAATGGGATAATCGAATTTCAATTGAAAAACTAAGATAAATTGCCAATTTAAACTGCCCGCGTAGCGGGGAAATTTAAACTGCCCGCGTAGCGGGGGAATTTAAAGGTAATAAAAGGTAATGAACGGGGAAATAAGGTAATAAACATTCCGCGCGAAGCGCGGAAAAATTTTTTAGTCCTTTTATAACACTTAAAAATTTTTCTTTGGGAGGCGAATTTGGGGGGGGGGGTGTCCCCGACTACCCCAAATTTAAGGGGGGGTGTCAGCAAAATCCGAAATTTTGGGGGGGTATAACCCACCCCCCAACCCCCCCGCCCACCTATGGTCTAGACCCCCCTGGCTACGCCCATGTATGTATATAATCTTTAATTAAATATAAGATTATGGATTAAAAAATTTGTGATTCTTGACTTTATAATCAAGACAATAATATTACTATTCTATTATTACGTATTTATTAAAAAACTATGATTTCTAATCTAATTATAAGAATATATAAACACATTATTATTAAAAAATTAAAAAATAAAGCATTTATAAGCTTGTTTTACGTTTTTTACGCGTTTTAAGCCCATTTTAAGGCAGCGCGGAAATATTAGATACACCCCCCGGGCCCCCCTTCAAAATTTAGGTCTTGCCGGACACTCCCCCCCCTAAAATTTGACTCCCCTCTTATACCCCCCAAAAAAATCTGAGAGGCTACCCACCTATGCAAAGGAGGGCCTGAATTTTTTTTTCTGGAAGGGGCATAGGTTGGGCAGTCTCCCGGATTTTGGGGGTTATATCCGACCCCCGAAATTCGGGGGGAGTGTCCCAAAAATTTTTTTGGGGTATACCTCAAATACCCCATTTTTTAGCGTTTTTAGTACTGGGACCCCCCAAATTTTGGGGGGAGGGTGTCTGTCAGGAGTACCCCAAATTTTAGAAGGGGGTGTCGGCTATATTCGGAATTTTGGGGGGTATAAACTCCCCCCCCTGCCCACTTATGGGGTAGGGGGTAAAATTTTGATAATAATAGGGGGCAAAGGCTCGACGGTGGACCGTCCCTTCCCTACCCTGCCCCCCTCTTGTTTGACCAGAAGCATTTATTACTACTAAACTCCCTGACTATGCTTATGCCTAATCCTATCCTGAAGCATATGGCTATCCTAAAGAATAAAATAATTTTTGAGGCTGACCACCAATACAAGGCAGGCACAAAGCAGTAAACCTTAAGTAATGATTTAAACTCGTGCATTTTATTAGTAATTAATTATTTGCTTTATTTTTTGTCTTTGTTTTGGTATTACGTAATGGGAAAAAATACTAAATCACTGCACTCAAATTAGTAATATAGCGTTTATTCTAATTTTTACGCCGCTATTTATCTATAATAGCTAAAAATATGTACCTATGTATTAAAAAAGGCGCTGGCTTCTTAGGCCACTATAATGGTGTTTACCTTCTCCGACTTTTTTTGCACCAATTGGTCTATTAAACTAATCGTAAATAAACCTATTTAAAATTAAAATTTAATCGTCAAAGTGTAGCTTAATTACACAAAGTGTTATCACAATCTTTTTTATCATAATTTATTTTATTTAGGAATTTCGCACGTCTTTTAAGGATTGAGTGTGTTAATTACTTTTAGCTTATTATAGTTACAGTCATAGATGTTTTTGGTCGGGTCCGCTAGGGGGGGGGGTCCACCCCCGGGTGGAAGGCCAAAATTTTTTAGGGGAGGGGGGTCCAGGGGGGTCCCGGACCCCCCTGGCTTTTTAGGGGGGGTCGACCCCGGGTGCGAGATTTCAAATTTAGGGGGGGGGTCAGGGGGGTCCAATTTTTCAGCAAAATTTTTTAAACTCAATAATTTAAGTGTTTTTAGGTCTAATATTGAATTTTATGTATTAAAACAGCCTATTTAGGCCTAAAAAGTGTATTTAAACACTGTTTTTAACTAAAAACCTGTGTTTTTGACAGTAAATAAAAAAATATACTTCCAAATTGGTCGGGAGGAGGGGGGGGGAGGGGGGTCCAGCCTTCCAGGGGGTAGGTCAGACCGCTCTCGAGCTTGGGGGTGAAGGGGCGGGCCCGCCTGGATTTTTTCCAGGGGGGGGGGTCCAAAATTTTGGCTCTAGGGGGGGGGTGCACCCCTCTGTCCCCCCCCCAAAAACATCTATGGTTACAGTTTAACGGTTTTAATTATAAACCTTACAGCATAGCGTTTACATTGTCTCAAATTACCAAGTTTTTATTTCATCTTGTTGGTTGTTATAAACACTGGTTTGCTTTTGTGAAAAATAACTAATTGACTTTTGCTGCCCTCCCATTATTATCCACATTTTGTTTTGTGAAAGCAAACACCATAGAGAGTATTTTATGACCGTCTTGTATTAGGTGTCCTTCTCCTATTACTTGATATAAAGAGTTTATACCCGAGAAGTATTATGTTTCAGGGCTTATAAATACAGCGACTGATCTCGGTTTGGAACTTCTTGTCCCGCGGAAAAAAGTTACCATCCTCCTACTTGGAAATCACAGCGCCGGAAAATCTACGTTTATCAACTGGTAAGAATTAGGTTATCTGTCAATTTTAAAATTTACCTGGTTATCTCTAAAGGATAAAAAATCTTACTTTCTGGAGTTTATTTGTTTTTTGTGTTTTTTTCCTTGAAAATTTCGGCATAGGTTTTAAATGTTTATGTCGAAACACTTAAAATTTTGTATTTGCGGAAAATAAAAAAAGCACGTTTGTTTAATTTTATGAAAGGGCTTTCATGATACATAGACGCACACAAGGAGTCGCAAAGAAGAGTTTAACTCCGCCCGCTCCCCTCAGTCCCCTCACTTTGAAGTAAAAATTTTCCCCTCCACGCTCCAACCACATTATAGAATTTAAAAAAATGACTTCAAACTACTTCTATCCAAACTGAAATTTTTAGATTATTTTTAGATTAAACTGGGTGTTTTAAGCAATAAAAATCTTTAAAAAGGTTTTTTGACCCAAAATTGTCGCGTTTTGTATATTTTTTGGTTTAAAATCAAAAGAAATATTTATTTAATATTAGTAAAATTCACTACAAAAAAGAGATGTGATAAGAATGTGTTACTTGGATTTAAAACTGTCCATTTTGGATCATCTTCTTGCCTATGTATGTATTGCGTTTTTTTATATATAGTGCGATTTTGTGAATTAAAAAAAATCTATTGAGTATATTTATGCGATCATATAAAATAACCAAAGCTGGCCCACCCCTGCTCTAAACAATAAACATAGGTTTAACTATATAAAAATATCTGACAGTGCTCACATGCTGGAATAGTTTTTGCTAAAGGTTTAATTCGTATAATTGCTTCGTCGTGAATTAATTTGTTAACTAACGGTGTTGTGTGAATGGACGAAAAGAACAAGATTAACGTATCATTGAACACAAAACAGCTTGTAATAACTTGTATGCCATTTTATTTGCGCATTCTGATCCACCGTGGTAAAGAGGTGTAAGGCGGCTGCGCCACGCCACTCTTAGTGGGAACTTTAAGCTCATTGAGCCTGATTGTTTACAATCTGTCTTCAGATTAAGACTTTTTATTGACACATTGAATTTCGCGGCACCTTTTATTGCCTTATTCCTCATATGAATATCACATAAATATTTGTGCATTTTTCTCTTTGCTTTGGCGTTCCTATCGTGTGTCTTTGTAAAAAAATTTTATAGGAAACTTGTAAACTTTGACCTTGTTGTATTTTAGCATACAGAATCATTTCTTGACGTGGCTTTTTCTTCTAAAATATTTTTATATTTGTTTATGTACTTTGGCATAATGCAACGCCAAGGCGTTTGATAAAATTTGGCATCCTTTTAGTTAATTAAACCTTGTGGACTCAAAAAACACAAAAATATATCCTTTACAAAAACTGTTTAATGTTATATCACAAGTATATAAGTCAATTAATCTCTAGGTTTTTTTGTGGTCAAAAATTACGTACTTGTTTTCTTTTTAATCCGTATTTAAGCATATTAAAACTTATTATTTTATGATTTTTTTTAAAAATATGTGTGCTTTTTTTATTTCGATTCTTACCCAAAAATATAAACCATCAAAAAAAGAAATCATAGTTTGTGTTCTTTTATTGATAAAACATTTTAAACTTTTTTTAACTTTTGTCAAGAATATAAAATTTAATTTATTAAAAAAGAAGAAAAAACAGGAAACAAACTATACGGTATATCTGAAAAGACAAAGACATGCTGACGTCTTGCATTACTACTTATTTTTTAAATTTAGAAATGCTTTTGTATGTATGCATCATGCATGTCGTTAGGGTAGGATCCAGATATCTATCCAAAGAGATGTGCATGTGGTAGCTTGACACCTATACAAACCTCCCTCCCTGGCTAGGCCCAGCGGAAAGCAAACATATTTAAGTTTTTTCGGTTAAACAAATTCAATGAACGGTTTTCTGTATATATCCTGGCTCTGGCTCCATTGGCGAAGCCAGGGGGGTTCTTCAATCCTGGATAAAATATTATAAAGGTCGCAGACCTGTGCACGATCTGGAAATGTCCCCTCCGCTTTATTGGAGGATTTGCCCACCCCCCGTTTTATTGTCCCCCGCCCAAAAATGAAAAAGTACCCTATGGCGACATTTTTGACCTATAGTGACGCCATCATCGCGAATTTTTAGCAGTTTTTAACCTATCTCAATGCATTTTAAGCCAATATAGACCTATTTTTGCTTTTTTGTCCTTTTTTTCTTCTTTTTTTCGCTTTTTTTCTCCTTTTTCTCTTTTTTTTTCTTTCTCCCCTGCTTCCCCCTCCGTTTTATTGCCCCCCCGTTACAAAAAAGTTGCCCCCCGTGTCCCTCCCCCATTTTGGAATTGCCCCCTTCCCGTTTAAACCCCGGGCGGGGGGCAGAGCACAGGTGAGGTTCAACAGGGGCAAATTTTAAACGTTTAAAGGGAGGCTGAGAAAACTTTTCCGCGCTTTTCACGGAATGTTTATACAATCCAGTATATCAAATATATAGTTTTTTTATCTAATAGTTTCAATAGAAATAAATCCACAAAAAACGAAACAAAAACTCTATTAAAAAACAATTTGTTGCTTTAAACTAAACGAATCGCAAGAAGTTGAAAAATATTAAAACAAAACATGAAGAATTTGCGCTTTTTTAATTGTAGGGTACTGACTTAATTTCGGTCACTTTTTTTATTTTTTTGAATAAGTTTTTTCTGGCTTTTTCAATCAAGCCAAAATTTGGCCTAAAAATCAAACAATAGCTATATTTGTTATTCCAGTGCAAAATTTGAATATTTCTGTTACACTTAAAAATCAGTAAAGGTATAAACTTTTTTTTTAAAGTGGCCGAAGTTAAGGCGCGTGCCATTTATTTCGGCCACCTACAAAAAACTGGCCATAACTATTGCTTAAACGAACAATAAAAATTTCTAAAGGTTGCAAATTTACCCTTAGGTATTGTTCTTGGTACATATAAGTTAATTTTTCCCGTTTGCGAACTTAATAGTTATTAGCAAGACTTTAAATAATTATGTCAAAACCTTAAAAAATCAAGTTTTAATAACCTGTGTTTTTTATTGAAATTTTTTTGGTGAAAAAAACTATTTCAACATAAAATGGCTTTTGTTACAGCCAACCAACTTTAAAGAAAGCATGGTAAAAATTTTATTCCATTCCATTCCATTAAGTTTTTTATATGTTTAACCGAAAAACAGCAAAAAAACAAAATCCGCCTTAATTTCGGCCACCTTTTGGGTTTTAAAAAAACCAAAAACAAACGCCTAAAACACAAAAAACGATTAGATAAACCAAAATTGTCAACTTAAAGAATAAACAAGACGTTACAAAAGTTAAGCAGGGTTATAATTCCACACCAACCCTTGCCTATCCTTAATGTTTCATATCTGACTGCATTCCTCCGCCAAGAAAATAACCTGAGTTTTTTTACTACATTTCAATAATCTTTGAGAAATCCCAATATCGGTTTATTGATAGTTCAAACCTGATCAATTGGGGGTTGTATTACTCCAGCTCGCACAGATGTTTACTACGTAATTCTTATGAATGCATCCTTTCGCCAAAGGAAATAACCTGACATTTTTACTGTGTTTTACTTTACTTTGACAACTTTTTGAAGCATTGGTACTCTATATCGTGGTAAGTGGTGTGTTAGGTGGGAAACCCCATTGACATTGATATTTTTTATATTTACCATATGAATCATTCCTCCGCCAAGAAAATAACCTGACTTTTTTAATGTGTTTCTATATTATTTTTGAGAAATTCCTTCCGGGCTATTCATAATTTAATATAAACTAGTAAATTATTTGTTATGTAACCCCACCCGTACAAATGATGGTGCAAATCGTGTTAAACAGGTTCTTTTATGTGAATTTTTAAGGTGGCCGAAATTAACGGAATCTTACTATGCGTATTTAGTTAAACGCATTGCAAAGTGATTTTGAAGAAAATATCAAAACATGAAAATTAACAATTTTGAGCTTTTAATAGAAGTTATTTTAAAGTTACATAGTGCTTCGTTCTAAATTTGATGCAGTTTAAACACAAATCAAAAATCCTGAAATTTACAAAAAATTCCCTTTTTGTATGAAAATTTTGATAATGCAGAATAACTTAAATAAAAAACTTTTGCAAAAACACTTTATTCAACATTCATCCATTTACTTTTGTGTTAGTTCATTTGTGTTTTAAAAATAAGCCAATTTTCTAACACCCTAAATTAATGGGTTTCGGTGGCAATTAATTAACAAATTTCGGTGGCCGAAATTAAGGCGTGGCTGAAATTAAGTCAGTTTCCCTAATGCTAAAAAAATGATTTGTTTATGCACATTCAAATTTTTAATATATGTTTTTATCTTTCTCTTTGAAGCAGTAACGACCCAAAGTAGAAGCGAAAATAACTAGGCGCTGAAAAATTTAGACAGCCAAATTTATTGAAAAATTTCGGCAGTACAGGAATTGAACCTGTAACCTCCAAAGTCGAATTTGGCGTGCTGTCCATTACACCGTAGGCCGGACATGGAAAGAGGAGAAATTATCGCCTTTTATTAACGCTTGTACTTTGAGTTTTCACGGAAGCACTCTTTCCCGTCAAGAGAAGAGCTGCTCTCAGTCTCTTCGATTCAATCCACACACCTCCACCAGCTCCATCAAGCCCGTCTATCTTCGGTAGAACGGAGGGTACACTGGTATACATACGATACTCGGTAGTGTGTATCGGCCACCAAATATGTGAAGATCCAAAGTAGAAGTGAAAATAACCAGGCGCTGAAAAATTTACACAGCCAAATTTATTGAAAAATTTGGCCGATACAGGAATTGAACCCGTAACCTCCAAAGTCGACTCTGGCGTGCTAACAATTACACCATAGGCCGGACAAGGAAAGGGGAAAGATAATCGCTTTTTATTAACGTTTGTACTTTGAGTTTTAACGGAAGGGACACATACGCGGTATGTGTCACAGCATCGCATGTATTAATTTAACCATGTCCACAATAGATATTAAGAAAATTTCGTTAATCAATATGCTTTTGTAAAGACAGAATATATTTTTATAACTCACAGCACAAAAGAAATATTTGGCTACTCATCGATTTTTTTCCTAAATAAAATTATATAGTTAATTGAAATCATATTATTATAATATATTGTGGTTTATAATTGTTGTTAATGTTTTGTTCCTTTTGTGATATGATTGCATTAAAAAAATTAAAGGTACATTGAAGAACATGTTCAAAAAACTGCCGTGGCCATTGAAACTCAGGGATTTACGCTGGTCACGAGTGGAAAACGAAGGGAGTCATTAAAAGTAACGTTTTTAATTTATATTATTGTATTTTAAAACAATTTTTATTTTAGTTGTTTTAACATTTTTAATTCAGTTACAAAATAAGTTAATGACATAGATTAAAACAATTTTTATTTTAGTTGTTTTAACATTTTTAATTCAGTTACAAAATAAGTTAATGACATAGATGAGCAGGAGTTACCCTGTAGCGCTTATTTAAATTTTTTGTTTTCTTTTTCTTAAACAATCCTCCTTTTGGTTATCAAACAGATTACAATTATATTTTTGAATATAATTATTTTTTTATATACCAATGAAAATTTATATCAGTATACAGACCTGTGCACGGTCTGAAAATGCCCCCCCGTTTTATTGGAGGATTTGCCCCCCCCCCCCCCCCCGTTTTATTGCCCCCCCCCCGCCCAAAAATGAACAACTACCCTAAAATTAAGACGCCATTTTTCACCTATGATGACGCCCTCATCGCGCATTTGTTGCAGTTTACAGCCTATTTCAATGTATTTTAAGCCATTTTAGACCTATTTTTACCTTATTTCCGCTTTTTTTGTCCCTTTTTTCCCTTTTCCCTTCTTTTTTTTCTCTTTTTTTCTCCTTTTTTTCTCTTTTTTTTTCTTTCCCCCCCTGCTTGCCCCCCCCCGTTTTATTGCCCATTGCCCCCCCCCGTTTCAAAAAAGTTGCCCCCCCCCGTGCCCCCCCCCCCCGTTTTGGAATTGCCCCCCCCCCCTGTTTTAACCCCGGGGGGGCAGTGCACAGGTCTGAGTATAACGTGTACAAACACGTTATACCGATATAAATTCAATAACTAAACGTGAAATCTATACAATAATAAAACTTCCGTATCAATTGAACTTTCGGTCACACAATGCTCGCTTAAAAATCTGTTTCCAGTCTGCAACATTTGTGTAAATACCACAATTTCGCTTTAATAGAACTTATATAAATATCTTTTTTACATTACATTAGATTACATTAGTTATTTTTAGGGAAGTGCAACTCTGCATCTTTACCCATATTTGAAACCGTTACTTCAAATGGAAGGTAGGGAAACTTTTGTGACTTTAATTGCAATTTTTTGCTTATGTTTTATATTTTTCAGGCAAAAATGCATGCCCACGATATCTTGTGTGCTTGTGTTTTATCTTAATAAAAAAATTGTAAGCTATAAACAAAGCTTTTGTTAATATTTTTATTACTAAATGGATGTTTGCAAAAAGTTAAGTTCAAAAAAAAACTTTTAATCCTAATATTTATTAGCTCTTTGTTAAAACAAATATAAAAACTGTAATAAAAACATTAAAAAAGAAGGATTCGAAATCGCTTAATAATAGTACCCTTTTTTAAACGATAGAGTTTTTAACTAACGTAAGTATATTAAAGTTACGCTGCAACAAACAGTTTATTCGATTAATTTTTTTTTATAGTTTGGCCTTGGTTTTAGATGATTCTAAACAAAAAATATTTGTTTTTACGAAGTCTAAGTATTTATATATACTTACATATTATATTCACATCACAATCCAAGCTAGTTCATTATTACTTTTTCAGTTTTATTAGTTTAAAACTAAAATATTTTTAATTTTACTTATATATAATATTATTTTTACATTTTCTTTAGTTGTATTATATACTTAATATTCCCTCTTCGGAATAGGAAAAATAAAAGAAAATAACTTAATCCGTATTTGAAAAAAGCCTAATTATACCGTTGCATTTACGGTGTATTCATTGTTTTATTAGTTAGTAATAGTTCGTCTGGCGCTTCTTACACTCTTGCAGATGACCACAGATAAGCTGTTGTGAGGTTTTGGTTTGCTGGCTTTTAGAGAAAGAAAACTGTATATATCTCTCAGTCTCGTGCAGTCTACTGTACACAAAGCGACGCGTCTCTGGCCTGTGTGTATGCAAAGCGATAAGGCAGCAATCTTTATGTCAGTAGTAAATAGTTTGAAGCTCAACTGCTGCCATCTTATCGTAAAAAGGCACAGAATAGCGTTTCTTTCTGAACACAGTAGGCTTTTAGTATCCTTGTACTCCACTTCCCACCCTTCTTCTAGTACCAAAATCTCCTGAATAAACCTCTTTCTTTCGCTGTATAATAGAGTGTAACTGTATTGTTTAAGCTTTGTTCAGGTACTGTAAATGGATTCTTTCTAATCAAAATAAAAAGATATCAGTTTTTCGTGTACATTTTCGAAACGTATAAAACGTGTTACGATGTCGTCTAAATCACTTTTCATTCATAACAGTTTTTTTTGTGAGCTAAATTCAGCCCAAAGTTGCTATTTGCTTAAAATCGACCTATTTGTTTTTAACTGATTGGATTAGAGTACGCATATGATAGATAACTTTAAAACGGTCAATGGACCTAAGTAAGTTGTAAGGTAATTTTTTGCCTTTTTAAAACTATAATTTTTAGCGACTATTTTAACAGTTAAGCAGTTGAATTTTAATTTTAAGATACAAGAATTAGAGTCTATTCAAATGTCATATTTTTTTCAAAAATTTAATACTTTTAAACTTTAAAGATAAATTTAAAAAAATACAAATCTATGAAACTCCTTCAATTATTAGAAGCAAACATAATAATGCAAGATAATAATTATTTATACCTCTCCTGCCTTAACTTGCGTTACATAGTTGTCCGAAACTGACACCGCTAAGGGAAAAAGAAGTTGGCAGTGTGCACCGCTCGGGACAATAGTTTCAAATACTAATAAATAAGGAATAATTTGACTAAAAATTTCAAAAGACCTTAGTATATTTGACTGTAGCTAATGACATCAATCTATTGAGGATGTAAAATAGCATTTTCAAAAGGTATAATTCTATAACAGATTATAGATTATTTAAAATCTTTACAAAATGTTTTTCTTTTTTTAAAAATACTGTCGAATCATTGTTTTTGTGAAATCCACGAAACCTTGCAATTACCATTTTATAATATTAACTTATATAATTATTAAATTATTATGTTTCCTTCTGACAGTTATGTCTTGGAATATAAAAAATCAGTTAAACCCAAAAACATTGCTGCGAAAATTAATGTATGAATCTACGGCTTTTTTTCCTTCAAGTTATTTGTGTTTTTTTTTGCGATACCAGTGCAAGTGACTACCACTAACACATATTTTTCGCAACCTAAATTAAAGCAAAAAAATTTGGTAAGTTTTTGGTAGATTATTACTCACGTTGAATGTAGGGTGTTTCGAAGTGAAATCAGCATTTTTGACAAGACTAGCTGTTAGTATTTCTTTTTTTCTTCTCGTGTACCTATCGCTCAAGCTGCAGTACTGACAGTTCTGTAGTTCGGCATAGAAAGGCTGCGGGGTTTGTTTTTTTCTATCGCTCGTTTCATATTCTGCACAGGCAATCCCGCTGTGAATATTTTTTTAGCAAACTCTTGTCTGACTGTAGTGTAGTAGCGTGGTCCTAATATTTGATAGTTATCCTAAGCTCTGTAATATAAATTTCTGCACGGTCTTAGTAAGAAAAACTTATCGGAGATGCTGATTTGTTCTCGATGTTGTGGCTTCTTTGCAGTAATTTTAAGCTGAAAATGTAGGTTTTTCATCTATATTGCGATGTTATCTGAATAAAAGTTTTTTAAAATGGATATACAGTAGACGATTTTCGTTTAGTCACTTTTTTATTTTAAAAATCAAAAAAAAAATCGGTTATGTGCTTAAACATGTTTCGAATCGTGACTTATGTTTTTTATTTTGACTTTAACCAACATTTAATATCCTCGTAACGGTTCTTAATTTGTGATAAAGTAAATAATGTCGTTTTATTTATTAAAAATATAAGGTTTGAAATTTTGTTTGTTATAGGTTAAAAATGTTTATTTCATAATTTATTTTTTGTCTTTTATAAATACTGAAATTTATAATCCAAGAACGATGGAAAAAATTGCTAGGTTGAAATTGTCGTTAACATCTCGGTCTCCGGGTTTTGTTATTTTTTTAAAATAAATATAGACATGGAATTTCTTACCATGAAGTTTATGCTTATTGGTTTCTATTCTGATATGGGTTTTGATTTGATGTTTTGGTGATTAATTTATTAGTTTTACGTTCTCAAAAAATGCACGAAAATCGAAGAGTTGTTTTTATACATAAAAGTATAAATATGTATATTATGCTGAACTTTTTGCGCTTAAAAGTACAGTATAATTTAGTAATTCCGACGTGGTTATACTCTGTAGTTATAGTCTGTAAGTTTTTTAGAGTGCACATTAATTAATTCTGTTTAAAAATATTAATAGAATTTTGTATATACTAACAAATTTTGACAAGATATCACAGTATTTAGATTTTAAATTTGATTTAATTACTAAAAAAATTTAATAAATACAGAAGTAAATCCCACTTAGATAAATATATTTTCAACTGGCTTTTCGTGTGTTAGAGGTATCATATTTTTTATTTGATGAGTTTTTTTAAAACCACCTAATTTGTTTTTCTTTAGAAACCAATCGTTTATTTTACAGCTGGCTACGCGATGAAGTAAACTGCACTTAATTTTAATTTAAATCTTAATTTAAACTATTGTGGTGATTCTTTCCGTAGGTGCGTAGTTGTGTGAACGGTTTGTATAATCTTGGTTCTGTATATAACTCTAATCTATCGAGATATACACGATTCAGTATATTACTTTATGGTATGGTACGTATAATAAAATTAACAGCGAATAGACAAACTTAAAAATAATTGAGCCAGACTAATAAAAAAATAATAGGTCAGCATATCTTTCTAACCTTACGTTAGATTTAAAACTGATTTCGACGGAAAAAAATTCAAGTGAGCTTATCATTTGTTAATAAGTTTAAGTATTGCTCGAAATTTAGTCAGTTACCGTGGTTATTTTACTTCTTTTACAAAAAACTCGTACTAGTAGGAAACCGCAGCAAATGTACAGGTCGTTTGAATGTTTTTTAAAGTTTTCTGCTTTTGGGTTTTGTTTTTTACAAAGCTTTGTTAATAGTGTTTAACCGAAGAAATTCTTAAAATACCGTACCTAAAAAACAAACTATCCTTGTTATAAGTTGCATTCTTTTTTTAGTACTAAACAAACCGTTGAGATTTATTTTTGACTTGATACAGTTTTTCGTGATTTAACCTGAGTCATCGACTAAGCAAACCAAAACACACCTAATTAAGCTTACGGTATACCTGTAAGGTCCGCGTTTAAAAAAATACGCGTGTATATAAAAGAAATGGAACGCTTGGTTTTCATTACTTTAGGAATTTATATACTATTAATTATTACCAAAACACAGCTTGTTTCTATTGGTTTCTTTGAAAATAAATATTATTTTTTAACCCTTTGAGATTCTTTCCGCTGCAAATCTGCAGAAGGTAATCCGCGCCACCGCTGATCAGTGTTAAACGCCGCCTCGCCATCCAGACGCGGACTTTAACACTGGGCAGCGATGACGCGGAATCCTTTCTGCGGATATGCAGTGCTTTTTGGGCCAAAAAAATCTTAAAGGGTTAAACAAATAAATTTTCTATATTTTTGTGACTCCAATAAATATATTTTTTTTTAAAAGTGAAGCAGTAAAATTCTAAAGCACTGTACACTTCGGACAGTATTGATTTTCAAGCACATAATGCTTTATTTTTTAGCTGTCAAATGTTAGAAAATAACATAATTTATTCGATTCCGGTAAAGCTTTAATTTCGCCTTTTGGCCGTTCTTCACTCCACATGCAAAGTTCTGAATACAACGATTTTTTTTTATTTTTTGAAATTTAAAACCACAAGCAATGACCAACAAAAGGGTTTTCGGAATAAGATCAATTATCCTTATCTTTAAGATACTAACACATGAATTTGCTTTGGTCTTAATTTAATCAAAGCAATACTTTTATTTAATGCATGGGCAGCAATTGGATGTTATTTGTTTTTTGTGCTTTTTTGTGATCTCTAGTGTTTTTGCATGAATATTTTTATTACATCAATATGCTTATTTTATTTACCTAATTGTTATTTACAAAAAGAATTAATATAACATAGCAGTTTATATGGAAATTATTTCCCGCTTCATTATTAATATGATTTGTGATACTATTTTTCGTGCTTGTGGTAGTTGTTATGGTTTTTATTATATTTTAAACCTTGATATTTTAATAATAAACTGGTGGTGGAACTCGTCAATGGAAATATCGTCTGGATTTTATTCTCAACAGTCGCTCATTGTATATTGGCTTCACAACGCAGTCTTTCAAGAGGTCAGCTATCGGTAAATAACTATCCGAGCTGCCCATTGAAGGGCTGACGTGTGAGACACATTCTTCTGCACCCATTTCACCTTAACCTGGTTATGATGGCTACTATAATGCTGTGTTTATATTGTGGTGGTTGATTAACCTGTTTTTTTTGGTTTAAATTTTTATAGTTTAGAAATTTGCTTTAAATAAAAAACTATAGATCAGTTTTAATTGCAACGTGCATATTACCTGTGTTATGTTTTTTGACATATTTTTGTATTTGGCATTTGCTTGTTGATGTTGTTGATGGTAGTAAATAAGTATAATGTGCAGTTTATATACAATGTTTTTTAATGATTTGTTTACGATTCTCACGATTACCCTTTAAATTTCATTGTTATTACATTGATAAAATATTAAATTTAAATAAATGACTAAAGATAATGCATAAATAAATTATTATTTAGATATAAACAAAGGTTGGTGTCAACAAAAATATATAATAAAGAAAAAATGAGACACTTAAAAGAACAAACTGCTTGAAAAAAAAGATCCCATTTAAATGGGACCTTTTTTCAAGCAGTTTGTTCTTAGTGTCTCATTTTTCCTTTATTATATTTTTGGTGTCAATAATGAATATATTAAAAGACATTTCAATTTCAAAATTACTGCTTAAGGTCTCTCTGGACAGTTTTTATTGCAGAACGTTCAGTAGTAAACCAATTGCAATAAAGAGCAAAAATTACCTTTTTTATTTACACAAAATTTTACTTTTGAATTATTATACATATAGAGTATTATAATATTTTAAAATATTCAAATGACAAAACTTTGACTGATTGTCGAAAAGCAGGCAACGGATTCTGTCTACAATAATGGTATTTTTTGAATTTATGTAAAATAAATTTTAAGAATTATAAACAAAAATTTAAAAAAACACATTAAAATCAAACAAAACATTTGGCAAAAATATGTTTACAGTGGGAATCGATCTCGGAACCTTTCAAAAATTTGACGACGCGCTAACGGACTGCGACACGGCTACCGCTGATTGATGAGCTCTAAAAGCGACTTATAGACTAGTTCTGAATAAGCGTATTTTACTGTACGAGAGAGGGTACAAAAAGAAAAAAAAATTTGAAAAATATTTTAGTTTCTTTAGTTTAAAGCTATACTTAATAAAAAATGCTACAAGATGATATGTTTCACTACGTTAAATTTCTTTAATATATCAATTTGCGCTAAATAAATTATGGTTTTTTTAATTAAACGTCACAATAGTTGAAAATCATCACCAAAATAGTATTTTGTGATCAATGATTTTGAATTAGTAAAAATAAAGTTGAAATTTGTGTTTGAAACTAATTTTAAACCTACATAGGGTTTTTTTAAAATGTTTTGGTTGTAAAACTATTCAAAATTTAAAAATTAATTTTAAAAAGTATATTCCAAACTTTTAAATTGAGCATTTTCTGTAATTGAAATATTAAAAACTGGGAACCAAGCACGCCAGCAGCGCTGTACCTACGAAGCGGCAAAAAACTAAAAATCCCAAAAAACTGTTTTTGTTTTTGTCATATTAAGAAGTATTTTAAGAAATTTTGAAGGGAAGGGGTCGAGATTTTAAGCCAATAAATATTTGAAATATTTTAAACCGTAAAATGTACGAGCGCCCGCTGTTTCTCCATTTTCCCCCCACATATGATTGGCGCTCGTAGTATTGTACCCTCTCTCGTACAGTAAAAGACGGTTATTCAGAACTAGTCTATAAACAAACCCTTTAGAATAAATCGATAAAACGCACGACAGAATTGTTTTATGCGTTAAAAAATATTATACCTTCTAAAAATCATAAATTTCAATAAAAATATACTATCTGGAGCTTTAAATTTCACCAAGCTAAGTTAAATCCACATTTCACCTCAGTTTTAAGAAATTAATTCCATTTTTTACGGAAAGTTGTATATGAAACCATAAATTCAAATATATATTTATTAATTTTTACGTACGTGAAAAAGGGTAACGGTGCCTTTTTATTGGAAGTATTTTTTTAATAAATATTGAGCAGTAAATATTTTTAAGGAAGTTTAAAAAAATTTCGTTGCAATTCGATTTTTAATATCAATTATTTCAACTACTATAAATAATATAATAAATGTGCACTTTATAATCGTGGTATTTATGCCTTTTTTAAAGTCAAAGTCTTTATTCCAGAAAAAACATCAAAATACAAAATTGCGAACCGACCACGGCCACCAAGCAGATCAAAAACATGCTTTAATCCAGAAAATGACTCAAAGGCTTATAAAATAAACACCAAGTTGAGCCATACTCAAATTCAAACAAAATAACATCAGTATAGTAAAAAAATTAAAAGATTTTCCAAGGAAATATTTTTAAACAAAAAAAATTTAATGCAAGTTTCAATTTTATATGCGATATTTGTAGCGCCCACTTAATACGACAAAACAAAAAAAAATTTTACAAAAAAAATTTTCATTATAGTTTAGTTTGTTTTTATGATTTATTCTGTTAATAAATTAATTTAGACTTATTTTAAAAGAACTAAGATAATCTGCTGAGATTTGTTTTTGTGACAGGGCATTGCATTTACCCACAACTCTATTACAGAAAAAGAACTTTCGTACATTTATTCTACTTTAAGCTTAAAAGAATGACCTCTTGTAGGATTTAGATTCAAATTAAAAAACGAATTTGGATCCAGATTTGTTATGTGGTTTAAAATTTTGTAGCACTCTGATATATCTATAATATTTCTTCGCTTTTCAAGTTTTTTAAGGTTAAAGAAATTGAGTCTATCTTCATAGGATCTATATTTTATTTGACATTTTTTGAGTATTCTTCTGGATAATATAGGGTATCTGACTTAATTTCGGCCACCAATTTAGGAAGTTAGAAAATTTGCTTATTTTCTAAACAAAAGAACGCACAAAAGTAACTGAATGAATGTTGAATAAAGTGTTTTTGCAAAAGTTTTTTATTTCTGTTATTCTGCATTATCAACATTTTTATAAAGTGATTTTTTTGTGATTTTCTTAATTTTTGCTTTGTGTTTAAACTGCATCAAATAGTGTTGTGATAACTACTTAAGTAGTTAACTACTTAACTACCATAATTTTGGCTAACTACTTAACTACCTACTTTCTTTTCTAAAAGTAGTTAACTACCTACTTTCAAAAAATAAAGTAGTTAATACAAGTAGTTAACAAAGTAGTTATAAACTAGGCAGAAAGTAGTTAGCTAAGTAGGCAAAATGTAGTTGGCGAAGTAGGTATAAAATAGTTAGTAAAATAGACAGTCAAGTAGTTTTTGTTTTTACACGAACAATCAATATCTGCGGAGTGGATATACTACCAAAAATTCACAACTGTTTAAAACAGAATGTGGTGATAGTGACATATGTATATATTCCTAATAATTTGCACGCGCTGAGTGTATTAAATAAAAATCCATATCGGGACACTCAACAGTGGTTTTATACACAAGGTATGCTTTATAATTTAAGAACCCATTTTAAAATGCAGCAATGCTTTTATTAAAGTTTAATAGATATTACCTCAAAGATATTACCTAAAATACATAGTTAAAGTAAATTATAATAAGACAAACTTTTATTTTTGTGTTAAAAGAAATCAAAATTTTGTTTGTTTTGTTTTTATTTAATTTGGTGTAAAGTAATATGCAGTTTTTATTTTTTAATTAAAGTTTTAAAATTGAAAAAGGCAAAAAAATTTAATCTTTTTAAATGATGTATTACTCATATTTATTAGAATTCCAATGTATGGTTTAAAAAATGTTTTAGTTAAGAAAATATTTTAAAAGCAATCATAATTTTGTTTTAAAATGGATACTAAGCTTACTTTTCCGCTTCTTTTGTCCAACAAGATTATATATATAAAACAAACAATCTCAATACATTTTTTTCTTTGCAATCCACCCCAAGTGAGTTTTTAAAACCAAAAAAAATGGTTGTGTGTTGTGTCGAATTATTTTACCGTTTAACTTATAATCTTGTCTTTTGTGTTTTTTGGTCAATATCCTACCTATGTCATCTGTTTTACTAAGACTTTTTTTTGTTGCTCCCCCTGTTTGTGCGGAACACCCCACACAAAATAAAATAACACCCACCCTTCTTACAACCTCATCTTTGTTCCAACTTTTTCACCACCATCTCAAAAGAACAACGCAGCGCAAAAATTTTAGAGCAAAAAATGTCATCCATGCTATTGTATTTTTCTTCATGCCATCCAAGCCCCTAAAAAAAAAAATAAAGCAAATAAAGTTTTTGCAAGTAAGCCAAAAAAAATCAACGGGCGAAAAATGCTCTAGTAAAAAAGCAAAAAGCTAATAATTTGGCGGGAAGTGTAGATATATCTGTGACAGTGCTCTTTATTTCGACATAGAAATTTAACCTCTTTCTTTAGTTAGACTTTAAAACCCAACTAAAACAAGCTACCGTCTTTAAACAAAATTTTGACCAACCCAAAACAAAATCCAAATTAAGTCAGTTACCTACGTTGCACTAAAAACAAAAACAGAAACCACAAAAAAAAAAAATCATATATACCAAAAAAACAAAAAAAAAACAAACATCAGACCCATTAGCACCGTTAAACTCATCCAGATAAGAGGTATTTTCCATACCTAAGAAAACTGCCCGGAGAGACCTTAAAAAGTTCCTGTTATAAAATTTTATTGATAAGAAATAATAAATACACTTTATTTGTGAAGAAACATTTTGTTTAACAATTGAGCAAGATTCAAAAACACAATCGTTATGAACACCGGATGATATTCATGCCAAGTGAAGCAGTACAGTTTTATAAAAATTTGTGGAAAGCTAATGATAACATATCCTTTATTAAAATCCTTTAACACAGTTAACAAGTTTTTTAGTCATATCATGCTGCGCTAGCCCGAATTAATTGTTAATTGTAATTATCAGCCGTATTTATAAAACCGGCGTCTCACGGCCAGCTTGTACACCTTTAGACGATGGACGTACAAGCTTTTTTGCTTTTGTTAAACGCAAGTTTAAGTTAATTAAAACTGTAAATTTCCCTAGAAGAGAAGTTAACGCATTTTACAAGAATTTTAACAGAATTCAATATATATATATATATATATATATATATATATATATATATATATATATATATATATATATATATATATATATATATATATATATATATATATATATATATATTTCAATCAGTAAAAGTCGTTTTGTTTATTTTTTAAAGAAAAAGTAAAAAAAAACACTCAGTCTATTGTCACGAAGATGTACATGACACGCCGGCGAAGTTTCCCCGGTTTATCAGCCGTATTCACAAAACCGGCGAGGCCTCGCCGGCGTGATCGCGCCCGGCGTCGACGCCCGGCCGGGCTTGTCATAAACGCTTCTTTATGGTCAGACTGGCAAAATTTGTTTAAGAATGAGATGCTGATGCAGTTGTTTTAAAATTTACTTTAATATTTGTTTCGCGTTAACATAGTAAATTATTGCAATTAAATTAAGCACTATTTTTTTCGTTTGTTTTGTTGAAATTTGGTGTTACGAAATACTAAAAACAACTCGCACGTCCATTAATGCAGATGTTCATGACACGCCCAGGGTCGAACGCGTTTGCTATTCTCAGTAATGGTAATCTTCAGTAATTCTCAGTAATATCGAATCTTAGCGGCTAGCAGGAATTATCTCTGCAGATTTAACCCCCGCAGCTTTTTCCTAACCTAAGCTTACGTGTTCCTAAGCCTAAGCAAGACCTAAAAAACAACCTAAGCTTTTTTCCTAAAGCTTAAGCCCACGGGTTCCTAAGTAAAACCTAAAAAAACAAGCTAAACTTTATTAAACAAGTGCTTAGCAAAATCTTAGGTTGTTTTCTTAGGTTTTGCTTAGGCTTAGGAGCACGTAAGCTTAGGTTATGAAACAGCTGCGAAGGTAAAATCTGAGAATCTGAAGTCATTACTGAGAATTACTGAATATTACTATTACTGAGAATAGCAAACGCCCGTCGACGCCGGGCGCGATCACGCCGGCGAGGCCTCGCCGGTTTCGTGAATATGAATGTTGAATACGCCGGCTGTATGAATACGGCTGATTGTGTAAGGTGATACGAATAGTAACTCTCATTGGGTCCGTATAAAAACACCATGGATAAATTCACCATAGGCCAAAATCACCATAAACGTTACCAAATCACCATAGGGTGGTGTAAATTCACCATAAATATGTGTTAGCAATATCTATATATAAATAGACGTAATGTCTGTGTGTGCGTCTGTCTGCCTGTCTGTCTGTGTGTTCCCTAACTCCTCCCTAACCACCCATCGGATTAAGGTGAATGAGGTATCGTTGGAAAGCTTATACCCCAGGGAATGTTGTAAGGGGGTTGAAATTTTAAAACAACTTACTTGGACATCTGTAGGCTGGACCACGCGTTTTCACCAAATTTTTTTAATGAGAATTGGCTCAAACTTATTGGAAAGAGTAATTAGGCAATGTAAAACCAGAATATCATGATTTTTGGAAAAATGAACATGGACGTCATTATACTGGACAACGTTTTTTTTTTTCATTAGAGAAAGAAATTACCTTGCTCACCAACCACAAAAGAGATTGGGCTAAAAGAGATATTGCAAAACTTACGGTCCGGAGACTATCATAAAGAGGTTAAAGTTTAGAAAAAAAATTGCATGGACATCTTTATACTGGACAAAACATTTTCACAAAAAGGATTTTGGATTTTACACCTATGGATTTTGGAAAGTAAAAATTTTTTGACTTTGAATTGGCTCGAACTTATTGATAAGAGTAATTATTCAATGTAAAACCAAAATTTCATGTTTTTTGGTAAGATTAACATGGACATCTTAAGGCTGGACAACGTTTTTTCACTAAAAAGAGAAACGACCTTCCTCCCCAACCAGCAAAAGGATTGGGCTAAATAAAATATCATTGCAAAGTTTACAGACAGGGGAATGTCATAAAGGGGTTAAAATTAAAAAAAATGCATGGACATCTTTTGGTTGGACAACACATTTTCACAAAAACAGGGCCCTATCGACTTGAAAGTTGAAAAAATTTTAGTTTCAAATTGGCCCAAACTTATTGGTAAGAGTAATTTGTTAATGTGAAGCCAGAATATCATGTTTTTGGAAAAATGAAGATGGACATCTTTATGCTGGACAACGTTTTTTTTACTAAAAGAAGGAATGACCTTTTTCCTTAACCACAAAAAGGATTGAGCTAAATAAGATATCATTGCAAAGCTTGAATTTCAAGGAATGTCATAAAAGGGTTGAATTTTTCAAAAAATAAATAACAAGGACATCTTTATGCTGGACAACGCATTTTCACCAAAAGGGAGGACCCTTCTCCTCAACCACAAAACGGATTGGGCTAAATGAGGTATCATTGCAAAGCTTACAGTCTGGAGAATGTCATAAATGGGTTAAAAAAATAACATGGACATCTTTATATTGGACAACATATTTTTACCAAAGATGGAAGAACCTTCCTCTCCAACCACAGAAAAAATTAGGATAAATGAGATATTATGGGAAACGTTATGGTTCAGGGAGCATCATAAGGTGGTGGAAATTAGTAAAAAATTAACACGGACATCTTTATGCTGGACAACATATTTTCACCAAAAAAGGGAAAGACCCTTTTCCCTAGCTAAAATTAGAGTGGGTAACTGAGGTATCACTGTAAAGCTTACAGTCACGGGAATGGCATAAAAGGGTTGAATTTAAAAAAAAAAAAGTAAATGAATATAAAAAATGCGAGAAAAATTATTTGTCAGCCGTATGGCTGACATGGGCTACTTGTTTCCTTTAAATTTTGACACTTGCAAAATACAACAAAATCTTATCATGATAAAAGTTAGCTTAATTTTAGGGCTTTGCTTAGGCTTAGGAAAAAATTAAATCATGTGTAAAGCTTTTATGATTAAAACCTAGTGTTTTTTAACACGTTTAGTTTGCAAACGCATTTCTGATGATTATGGTAAATTTTGGTATGGTGATTTTGCACGTCACCCTCTCATTTGATATGAGAAGATTAAAAGCTGGTTCATACTTATGTAAAAACGTCCACACGAAAAACTTGGCCAACAACAAATAAGACAAAATTCAATAACAAGAGCAAAAGTTAATTTCATTGAGAGGTAAAATCTATGGTATATTTTGTAGGTGTGGTTGATTACCTGGTCACTGAAATTTCATCTTCAAAACAAAAAAAATTTTCTCTACTTACTTTCGTTGACACCCCAGGTCTGGTAGACGGTGATATGGTGTACCCCTTCGATGTAAACAATGCACTTATATGGCTAGGTAAGCTTAAGCTCAGTCATTGTTTTCAATTTGTTCAAATAAAAAAATATACTGTTAATGGTTCTAATTTTATTTTAACCTCTTTCTATTAACTAGTTGTCCTAAGTCCCCGCGGTTTTTTGTGGGTACGATAGTGTTAATATTTTTGTGCTGTGAAGTTAATTATAAACTCCACCCCGTCGGAAAAACCTGTCACTGCGGTCAAACTTAGTAGTACAAGAAGAAAAATTTAAAAATCAAGACTAATATCATTAAAATCATGGTAGCACGAACAATACGTGGAGTTAATACTTTCTCACAACCAGACAAATCTATAACCACCGTACAACGAATGCTTCGTTGTGCTTGAGGTATTAATGGTTAATGACTTTAATGACGCCTTTAAAGTGTTTTGAGAAAAAAAAAATTCGTTGTTCCCGGCGATTTTTTTATTTAGAATTAAATGCTTGATACAAGCTTGATTTCATTATTAAATATTAGAGAAAAAGACCTAAACTTATTTCGATTCCTATAAATACAGAATTTTGTAGGGTTGTCTTGTGTGGCTTGTGATTAATTTTAATTTAAAATTCTGAATTTTTGCACGACGTTTTAAACATATAATTGATTTAAAAATGATTTTTTCTACTTTTAAACCTGCTAAACACAGCTTTTTTCAGGAAATCAAAAATTTATAAAACATTGAATAAAACACTAAAATTAGATTAGGGTAGTGCATTTAATTTCGGCACTTTTCCCAATTGGGCATTTTTGATTTTAGACTATATCTTTGGTAATCCTGGAAGGAATACAACGTTTGATAGCTCAAATGAGAGCTAATTATATGTAGATGACTGTCGTGAACTTTTTATTTGTTATGTTATGATATTTTTGTGTGAAATTGTGTGATATACAAAAAATAAAATTGTTACTCGTTTTTAGAACATGGGCATTTCATGATTACGCAATAAATTGGTTTAAAAATTAAACTGTCCTGGTAAAATTTAGTCTATTTTCAGAATTTTTAGTCCCCGTGGTTCTACGTTGCGTCTGTGGTGAGCAATCGTTATAAAATAAAATAGTGTAATTTCGGCACTCATATGCTGTAGGTAAAAACGGATTGAATTAAGTAGTCGGGTGTTAAATTGTAGTTGTAAATAGTTAAAAGACAACGTTGAAATGTGTAGGGGTCATAGCACTGCACTTAAACTCGATTAAGAGGGTTCTTTTAAAAAGTGCCGAAATTAAATGCACTGTTTTCCCAAATTTTGCTTATTTTGATACCATTTGGCATTTTAGCTGTAACTTTTTGCCAGTTACACGTTGAACAACAAGTAGAAGCTTAAATTAAAGAAAATTGTCTGGAGATAATGATAGGCTTTTAAATTTTTAAAAATGATGATTTTTTGACTGAGAAACAATCGATTGTTTGTAAAGTGCCGAAATTAAATGCATACATTTAATTTCGGCAAATTTCCGTTTTTTTAAAAACTCAATTTATTAAGTAAAAAAACAACTTTCGTACAGTGAAACTTTTATGACGCAACGCAGTAATGTGAAAGCTTCAAAATTAGCTATCAAACATGAAAATCGGGCCATAAAGTGAAAAGTTACATTGGAAAAACGAAAAAGTGCCGAAATTAAATGCACTACCCTATAATGATTTAAATATAATAAAAATTATCGGCGCCATGAGGCGATTTAGCCACACGGCATCGCGCCATACATAATGAAAAAACATAATTTTTTTAATTGTCTTATTTTTATAAGAATTAAAGGTGATTTGGCAGACCGAGTACTAGTATTTTTTGATCCAATGGGCCAAGCACTTTGTAAGAGAACACTGGACATTGTTGAAAAAATCAACGAAAAACACCCGGATCGAATTCGCTTCTATCTCACAAAAGCGGACGAAGCTGGAAACGAGGCTGACAGACAGGTAAAAAGTTTTGCAAAGGACCTGGTTGTAATAAAAAGAAAGAAAACACAGGAGACAATTTTATTGCCGATAAAGAAATAACCTGCAGTTGCAGAATGTTTAGCTATTATTTCTATTACGGCACTACTAATCACCAAAACCAGCATAAAGTAAACGTCACAGACTGTTTTTCCTATTTACAGCATATCCACACTAAATTTGATTAGTGAAAAATTGATTTAAAATCTGTTGCGAAAAAAAAGAAAAAAACCAGCTCGATCCAAATTTATCACTAGTATTTTTTTTCTATGACAAACAATGTGGTAAGAAAGCGTTTCTGGGATGTATCTGGGATATTTTGATGTACAAAAATAAACTTGTATATGAAAAAAGTACATTGTTAAAAAAAACAAATAATATGTTTTCAGTGCAAGTAAAAGGCTTTAGTCACATATTAAAAATTTCAAATTACCAAATGAAACTGACTTAATTATGATAGTAAAACAAAAATGACCTTAAATTTGTGTTGTAAATAATTTTACCACGTTCTTCCATCACTATTTGTAATTAATTTCTTATCATGTCCTAATCAGCGAAGAATAGCAATCAGCGTAATACAGTGCATCAACGGCTGTCGTTCAATAGCGTTTTTTTAATAGTGCATAATCAATTACAATAACATCATAAATGTTATTATTTATGAAATAGTGTGTCTTAAACACAGGTAATTGTTAAAATGCAACTAACGTTGAAATTATGGATATTAATTAGATAAAACTTTTAATGTTTTAATTTTAGAGAGTTTTGATGCAAATTGTACAAGAGCTGTGCAAACGACCAGGCCTTAATCGTGCCGGATTTGACATGCCCACGATATATATTCCCGATGAAACCATATCTAAAGTAACTTCAAAAGTTTTTAATTTGTATAAATAAAACTATCAAAACAAAGAAATTAAATTACAACATAAAAAATAGTTTTTAACAACTATAGGCAGGTTGCACTGAGGCTTACATAAAGTAAAAGTGTACTGAGCCAAAAACTATAACTCCTGCAGTTGTTTCTTAATATACAAATGATCTAATCAATTTTATGTTCTATATTTTATATTTAATATAAGTGAAAGTGCAACATCCCCATTATTTTCTTTTTTAATTATGGAGCATCACGACGGTTAATTCATTGTACACAAAGGTCTCCAGAAGAATCGAAAATGATTTGTAGAAGTGGAAAAAATCAGGAGGAAAAAAATATGCAGAACCAGCTGTTTTTTTACAAAAATTATATCAGATTTATGTTATTTTCGTGTATTATGATCTTTTTTTTTCGTTAATCAAGTTTATATACAAATTATTTAAAAATTTTTCGAGACCTTTGTGCACAGTAAACCTCAAAAATTTATTTTAGCAAACAAGATGTTTAAACCAAATAGCAACTTGTGTAAAAGAAATAGATAAATGTATAGATCAGACTGTTCAAAGCACATTGGACTCACTTGAAAGAGACTGTGAGACAATTGAACTCGAAGTCGATAAAAAATTAGAAGAAGACTGGTAATAAAAATTTCCTGTTAACTAGAACCTTATTTAAACAAATCTTGCACGGGCAACAAATTTTTCAAAAGCTTGAGTTATTACATTATGCCTTTTGAAGCTAAAAGTCAATCACTTATGTTTTACAAGTTTGAAGCAATTATGTTCTGAACTTCAACTTTATGTAAACTTCAATTGATATGGAATGGGTCGTGTGAGACTCTGGCACGTTTAAATATTCACTCCCACTTTATTTATGTATAATTACTACTTTACAATATTTGCGCGAACAGCAAAAACATAACAGTGCAATATCCCGCATAGCAAAAGAGTCTAAGCAAAAAAACAGCGTAAACTTTTAAATTTATTCCTGCCTTTCTAATAAGTCAAATACTTTTACCTATTCCCGTTATTGTCTTTTCCTCTGTTACAAATCTGAAATCTCCGTATGAAATCTCGGTCATACTTCCGTCATACATAATTTTTGTGCGTGATTAGTGCCCAATGCGCGAGTAAATTAAAATGGTTAAAGCTTTACGGTAGCAATATCTAGATTTTATTCACGGATACAGTGTATTACGTAGGATATTTCATATTGAAAAAATTTGCTTATTGCTACCGTACAACTTTAACGATTTCATTTTCTTGCTAACTGGGCACTAATCACGCACAAAAAATTATGTATGACCTAAGTACGACCTAGGTCTTTTGTAAAGGTTACCACAGCAGGTTTACGTACGACATTAGTCATACAAAAAACCACCGCCGTGAGACGAGGGTTTTACCTTTGTCGAATGAAGGTTTCACGGTTGTAACGGGGGAAAAGGTCATCACAGAAACGGGTTAAAACTTGTTACTATAAAAACTCTATTAAATTATTTTTCACCGACATCTTTTCACCGCTGCCCTAAAATGATATACCCTACGACTAAGAAATTGTAGAAAACATGTGTTTTTATTATACGTCTTTATATATTTACCAGAAGTTATGTGATTATGTTTCAGGTCAAACCGATGTGATAATTTTTCATCTCGCTGTAATGGCTTGTTTTACTTGTTATTAGCTGCACTGCTGCCTTTAATGCTAATATTGTATTTGCTGATATCATTCAGTTTAACCAGTGGATTGTTGCGAAAAACATTGGGGCATGATGTCTATTTGCTATTTGAGCATAAATTTTTGGTAAATTTAAATACTATTTCTTCGAAAGATATCCATGTGCTATTTGTTTGGGTGTTTCTCTAAAATCGAGATGCTCTCCATCAATAGTCGGGATCATGGCTGGTACTCACCAACATTTGTCGTCCGGATTTCCGAAGACCTAAAAAATAAAATTCAATAAATCTCGAATAAATCAAAAACGAACGTGTTTTGTTAAATGGAAATACGAAAACTAAAAGAGCGAAAAAACCTTTATATAAATTTCACAAAAAATTAGATGTATTCGATAATTTAAAATGACAAGAGCATCTTAACTTTGCCGTATTTTGGTGCAAAAATAACCAAACTCAAATAGTACTTTGATAGTGGTTTAAAAGGCAAAATTAAAATTTTTATTCTTGAAATGACTTCTAAACAAGTTTTAACTAATTTTTTTAATGTATTTCACAAACCGAGTGGATTTTGGTTACGCGTTTAGCACATTTCATACTGAATACAAAAATTTGGTCCTTGGTGTTTGGTTATTTTTGTACCAAAATACGGTGAAGTTAAGATGCTCTTGTGAATTTACACCATTGAATACATACAAATTTTTATGCAATTTATACAGAGCTTTTTTCGCTCTATTAGTTTTAATATTTTCTTTTTACAAAATACATTGATTTTCGATTTATTCGAGATTTAATGAATTTTATTTTTGGGTTTTCGAAAATCCGGACGAAAAATATTGGTGAGTACCAGCCCATATCTCAAATATTGTTGTATAAATTGATAAGTTTCAACAACAAGCTTGTCTTGAAATGTTTATGAATTTTGAGCAAAAAGTCTCACTTCTTAATAAGAAATAATATATTACTCTAGTTATACATTTTAACTAAAAAAATGAATATGACTCCTACGGTTATCTGTGATTTTTAAACTGTATACCCCATTTTTTCATAAAAAACATAAATTGTCGATATTATTACATGGAGATGTTTATTACATAGGCGACAATAAATGGACTTTGGAACTTTATTCCAGACGACTATCAGATTCACTCAATAATTTTTCTATGGTTGCTGATATGTGTTCTATGGTACATGGCGAAAAGATCTTTTAGGTATTTTTGCATATTTTATTTTTGGTGTGATATCTGGGTAAGTTTTTATTTGTGTAATATCGGGGTAAGTTTTAATAGTATGTTAGTTAATTTTGGTATAATTGAATTGATAAAATTGAACCGAAAAGTCACCAAAAGAGAGTCAATATAGTTTGTATTGAATAAAAAAACGAAATTTGGGAATTTTAAGTTTAGATCATTTGATTGAATTATTTATACGGCAAACTGTGAATTGTCAGTGCCATTAAAGTTACGAAATTCCGCTTAGCTTCGTCGTATTCTATATTCTCCAGAGAAATATTCAAGCAAAATGCCATTACAATCTTAAAAATACTAATTTTCGAAAATAATAAGGCCACAAAATCATAGTATTTTTATAGTTATGTTTATGTGGTAAATAATAAATATTAACCCTTTCTGTTATTGTCTTTTTCTCGGTTATAACGGTTACTAAGGAAAAGACAATTACAGAAAGGAGTAATATTTATTAGTATAACCATTTCTTCCTTCCGCCGTTTTGGCATCTTCGTGGTGGTATGGTATTTACCGCAGTTATTTTTACAGATCACGTGTTCATTATTTAGTTATTCAGTTGAGACTGAAAAAATAGTTATTTATACGCACGTTTTCTTCTGCGTGCCAGGCTTAGTGAGCGAAAGGCCCAGTAAACGAGCAAAATTAAATGGTTAAACTGGTTCGCATTCAATGTAGGCTAACAATTTTTCAAATTCTAACTACTTTACTCTACCATTCTGACCACTCCAATTTTCCAATTCTAACCACACGTACGGAAAAACAATATAACGTTAGGATTAGCCCAGGTATAATACATAAGATATAGTATTATTATTTTTTATGTTTGAATGCATTTTTTAGAATGAAAACAACATTAAGTAAGAAGCAGAAGAAAACTTTGCTCTCCAGAAAAAAATATGTTCAAGATCATATAAAAATTGTCAAGGTATAATTGAATATACATAAAAAGTATTTTTGAGCAATTGAAAATGTTTTCAAAAATATATTAATTTAATCTTTGAAACTCACATAAGTTAGATGGAGGCTTAGATGAGATGTACGTTCCAAACTGTGACTTTCCCTTTCCCTTAATTTTGAGGTTGAAAAAAACGCGTCAGGAAATATTGAACGCACAATTCATCATACTAAACAATCTATTTTTAATTTAAAATATTTTCAATTCACGGATGTCACCCTGGCGCAATGGAATCGGGCCTCTTACGGTATGCTAATGTTAATTAGGTACCTGTTAAGTTACCCGTGTTGTTCAAAACACTTGTCATTTTCCTTAAATTGCTCAGTTGCTTAAATTTTTTTTATTCTCTTTACAAATCCCAAAAAATAAAAACAAAAATAAGTTTAAATCGAAACAATTAATGTTGCAACAATATTGTAGGTCCTTTATACAGTATATCAAAATAAATCATTCTTGAACGGCGAAATGACAAAAAAAGAATTGATTAGAATGAAACGAAGATAAGCAAAATGGTCAATTATTATAGCTTGTATTTTAACAAAAACTGATAAGTGACCATTTAGTTATTGAATCGTTTTATTTTAATCATTTATTTATTTTACACCACCAAATAACTATTGCTATGCAATATTGCTCTTTCACTTATATAATTTTTTATTTAGCATAAATTATATCAGGAATATTTGGAACAGAGTGTAACAGAACAGGAATAAGAAGAATGAGAAGCTCTTCTGTGATTTTTTGCTTTATGTGGTTGTAGCTCAGGAAGCAGTTTTTATTTTATTAAAACGTTATTGTTATTTATTTATTTATTTAGTTTAATTAAATTATGCGTGTAATTTTTTTATGGTGTATTACGATATAATTGGGACACCTATTTAAAAATTGAGCTCGCTTTTGTGTCTTTGGTTACCAATAGCTTCCGGCAAGACAAACATCTAAAATTGACATTCGTTTGTTCTTTGTGTAATTTTACGTGCATTAATTTTTTAATCTACTTTTTTAACGTATAAATGAACAATCCACTCCGTTAAACTCAATTTTAAAATGCAAAAACCAGTGTAAATTGCAGGAAAATTTGAGTCAATTTTAAGCTTTATACAATTAGGGTAACTGACTTAATTTCGGCCACCTTTTTTTATTTTTTTATATAAATTTTTTTTGGCTTTTTCAATTAAGTCAAAATTTGGCCTAAAAATCAAACAATAGCTATATTTGTTATTCCAGTGCAAAATTTGAATATTTCTGTTACACTTAAAAATCAGTGAAAGTTTAAACTTTTTTTTTAAAGTGGCCGAAATTAAGGCGCGTGCCATTTATTTCGGCCACCTACAAAAAACTGGCCATAACTATTGCTCAAAGAACAATAAAAATTTCTAAAGGTTGCAAATTTACCCTTAGGTATTGTTCTTGGTACATATAACTTAATTTTTCCCGTTTGCGAACTTTAATAGTTATTAGCAAGACTTTAAATAATTATGTCAAAACCTTAAAAAACAAGTTTTAATAATTTGTATTTTTTGTTCAATTTTTATTTTTGGCTTAAAAAACGTCAAAACAAAGTCAAACGAGCAAAAAAATTCTTTATAAATACGGTAGTACAATGATATTTAAAAACAGCGAAAAACGGCAGGTTCTTTCACCTAATTTTTCAGGTGGCCGAAATTAACGGAATCTTAAAATGCGCAGTTAGTTAAAGTCATTGCAAAATGATTTTGAAGAAAATATCAAAACATGAAAGTTAACAAGTTTGAGCCTTAAATAGAAGATATTTTAAGATTATATATTGCTTCGTTCTAAATTTGATGCAGTTTAAACACAAAGCAAAAATTAGGAAAATCACAAAAAATTCGTTTTTTGTATGAAAATGTTGATAATGTAGAGAAACAAAAATAAAAAAATTTTGCAAAAACATTTTATTAAACAATAATCCAGTTACTTTTGTGCTAGTTCTTTTGTGTTTTAAAAATAAACTAATTTTCTAACACCCTAAATTGGTGGCCGAAATTAAGGCGTGGCCGAAATTAAGTCAGTTACCCTAATTATTCTAGCACAAAACATCGAAAAACCTGTTTTTAAAATTGTTAAGGAGACGAATTCTGAATCTTTTTTTTAAACTGCTGGATTTTTGGAACACGATTTTAGACTCGCTATTCACATTATTATCATTTATTTGGCATAAAACTGTAATTACGAGCATTGGATTGGTGATTGGTATATAATTCCTCATTTAAAAAACCTAGCAACAACTCGTAAAACAAAAAGAAAACAATAAGCGTGAAAAAGGTATCATTGGAATTATCGCAACAGTCGCAATTCACCATAAATAATTCAATTCAGTCTTGGGGAAAAAATTCACTAACGACCTTCTTTCGTTTTTAAAATTTATTTAACTTGGTAATATAATAATAATCATAAATTTTTAACGCATAACTATGTGTTTTTAAATAAGTTTTTTTGTATTAATCAGGTTAATAATTTATATTTTATAACATATTTTTATTATATCTGAATCTGGTTCAATGTTGTAACTACATAAAAAGCCCAATAAATTAAATAATAACAAAATAAGAAAAAAAATATTCTTTGTCTTTGCGCATCTGCATAGTAGTCAAATTGTTTAATGTCTGTTAATAATTTGTTTTTTAAGGTATTTTTGGGTTTTTTGCACTGTTTAAATTGTTTATTTGAAACTATTGTTATTTTTATTAAAAACACGATTGTAATTTCATTTTACATTGAAGTCAGTGAAAAAATTTTTATATACTAATAAATTACAACTATATCATTTAAAATAAACATTACTAAATAAATTAAAATGATGTTACACATCGGTGTGAGGTCATTTTAATTTAGTCACATGTACTTTTTGTTTCGTCTTATGTCTCGTTAAGTTATGCAAATCTTGCTCCAGACCTTACACCGTCGTGTCGTGTTCTTTAATAAAAAATTTGGATTTTAGTAAATTTTTTGTATACAAGCTGATAGGACCTGGGTTGTAAAATCTTGTGTAATGATAAAAAACAAACTATAGAATAGATAAATGAAACAAGTACAAAGGAATTCGCGTTATTCACACAACCAACCTTAAAACTATGTTAGAAATTGCTGCGTACAGAAACTAGCAGAAAATAGGGTCTTTTTGCTAGTAAAATTATATTTGTGCGAGTGCTTGTAAAATTTTGTAAAAATGTAATATTTTTGTAACTACTTAGCTGATCATACATTGTCTATTTTTTGGCGGAAACGCAGTACAACCCAGTTTCAAAATCGGCTGTAGTAGTATCCTTAATATTCATACCAAAGAAAAAATTGACAAAATAAAGTTTTATTAATTTGTCTAATAAACACAATTTCATATTGACCAATGCTATTTCAATAACTTTGCTATTTTTAAAACTAATTTTAGTAACATTCTAGCACCTGACGATAACAAGGTGAATCCTCAGTTTTTTCCATATTTTTTTTCGCTCGTGAACTTTTGCCATGTGTTACTTTGAAAAACACGTGGTCGATTTATTAATGGACTCCTAACAACAAAATTTACGTCTGCGGTCCCTTCACGAAGCAAAACCTCCTTTATTTCCTAAATTTTGGTGACTTTATTATATTAAATTAAAGCATTACAACAAGTTTTTTTTTTCTGGTTAACCCAAAAAATACGTATGAAAAACGTTATTTACCCAAAAAATAGCTTAAAACATGGTCAAACGCAGCAATAATATTTGAACTTGTTTTAATATCGTTGTTAAATTCCTAAAGGCAAACCAAACGTAGCTGCAACAGTGTGTTCACTTGTTTATTAAACAACTATTTTTTTGTGTCACAACATAAGAGTTAATTTATAAACTACCATCTGAAGTTGATTTCTTACTTCAAAACTTTCATTTTCTGAATTCTCATTGGCTGATATGAGTGACGTCAGATTCTCATTATTTGAGTGGTTACTTAGGGGGGCATTTTTCAGTCCAACGAACAAATGTTGCAGCCACGTTGGGTGTACCTTTAGTTTCTGACAAAAAATGAGTAAGAATTTATTTCATAGGGAATTTTTATTTTGCAGCGGACCGCCGACCCAAAATTTTGTTATGATAGGTCGATAATCAATTTTTTTCTCTAATTACCGAATTTTTTTGATTTTTAGTCTTAAGTTTACCTTATTAGAAAAAATTACGATTTTTTTTATTGTCTTGTTATTTTTGTTGTTTTCTATATTTTACAGGAACTTCAGTTTATCTATATTTGCAGTTTCCTAAATAGCGCTCTTGGGACTCACAATAAAAACAATTTTTGTAAAATTAACCCCCTTTAACTTCCCAAACAGGTTACCCCAAACAAACAATATTTTTGTGCTCATAACCCCCCACCCCCTCAAACAAAAATTTTTGAAAAGACAATTTTTTTTTCAGAAAGTAGCCAAATTTTTAAGAACCTTAACTTCAGATATTTGCACATTGAGCCAGGAGCTTTCAAAAGTTGAAAGCTGAAATATAAAGTTTTTTTGTTAAAATTTTTCAAGTATATATATAAAAAAATACCGAAAAATTTTCTTTTTAAGCCTTTACCAACCCTTATAATTAAAATAATATAAAGTGGGCTGCGCTGCAAGTGTTTTTAATTGCAAGCAACTTAAGTTAAGATCCTTCAGGCTGAAATTCAGGGCGTAACCACTCGCCGCCAGGAAAAAATAAAGAATGAACGGGCAAAAATAAAAATAATAAAGCTGTCAGAGATAATGTAACCAATTATTATTAATTTGCGTCAGGTGTTTCTCTCCATGTGATAGCTTCTCGAAGAACGAGTGGTAACTTTACCACCTAGCTATTTTCACCCTGATAGAATTCATCTTTTGTCTTTAAATTTAAAAGTGCAGTTTTCAAATTATTAATTTCTTTTGTAAAAAAATCGAATTTTTATTTCAGTTGATCTACAAAAAAATCCCAAAATTATGAATAGAAAATTTCGTTTGTAATATGCTTCTATAATAAAAACTTAAGGTTTTTATTCTTTTATAATACAAAGATATGCTTTGTGTATTTTCTAATGTAACTTTTGCAAAAAATTAGAATGTAAATTATTTTAATTCCTTAAATCCGTAAAATTTCTTGAATTCATGATTTAAATGTATTTTTTTAAATAATCTAAGCTACAATTGAGGAGGTGGATTATATGCTTCCGTGAAAAACTGCAAAAAATGTCGAATCTATTTAACAATTTTTCCTTTGATAACTGGGACAGACAAAAATTAGATGCCATGAAACAGCAGCGAAATATTAGAAAACGAAAACGGAACATAAAAAAATTGAGAAACAAACTGATGGAAAAAGAAGTTGATGTAAAACAAAGCCAACCGTCCCCTTCTGTAAATAATGCAAAGGTACGAAATTGTGATTATGTTAACCTTTTTCCTAGATCCCGATTTTCCTAAACTACCACTCCAAAACGAAAGATTACCATTCGTCCATCGTGGTGTAATCTTTGTTTAAGTGGTGTGTAAACATTAATGGTGTTAAAACTGCATACGACCACGCTCAGAGCGTGAGGGTACGTAAAATTTTTTTTCGATTTTATAACAGCCTGAAACTGAGAAAAACGCTTAAAAAGTGATGCATAGATTATTTTTTCAGATTTTTTTGTAAATTAGTCTTTTCAAAACTTATTTAAAACGCTGGAAATAGTCTTAAAAACGCAGATAAAGTAACTTTAAATGTATTTCAAGCTTAAATAAGCTTAAAATCGGTCATTTAATGGGCGAAGTTCCATGCTTCCTCCGCTTTAAATGGTCGGAGCTTCGGAGCATGATATTGGAGGGTAGAGACATCACTAGTAAAAACACTGCCGGAGTTTCTCTTCGAGATCTTTCTGTACATTCGAATTTCCGTCGTTATTCTTCATTACTTTTTAATAGTCGATTTTGTCAATAGCTAGCAATTTTAAACTGTTATTGGCAGTTAGAGACAGGCATAATGTTTTAAGATCAAACAGAAAATTAAAATATTAGCAACAGGTCTAACAACCAGTTAATTTAGCAGATGGCCTCCAAATAACGCCATAAGATTCAGCGTAAAACTACAATGCATGAAAGGGCCTACAATTATCTATCTTCATAAAAATGATGCATACTGAAACAATTTTAAACGACCAAATAATTTTTAAACTAAAAGAAACATTATTTCAGTACTTCCTTTTCAGTACTTTGTTTATTATGTATGTACACAATAATTAAATTTTCTCGATATTTTGGTACAGTTTCTGTTATTGATACCTTCTAAACGGTTAACTTTGCCATAGGGCCTAAAAACTCATTTTTTCTAACTTTTCTCTGTTTATTTTCAATAATAAATAGTTGGATAAATATTTCATAGGGCCTAAAAACTCATTTTTTCTAATTTTCTCTGTTTATTTTCAATAACAAGAAGCCCGTGTCAGCCATACGGCTGACAAATAATTTTTTCCGGCATTTTTTATATTCATTTACTTATTTTTTTTCAAAATTGAACCCTTCTATGCCATTCCCGTGACTGTAAGCTTTACAATTATACCTCAGTTAACCCGCACTTCATTTTGTCAATGGAGGAAGGGTCTTTCTCTCGTTTGGTGAAAATATGTTGTCTAGCATAAAGATGTCCATGTTATTTTTTTTACTCCTTATGATGCTCCCTGAACTATATGGTTTACCCATAATATCTTATTTACCCCCTCCCAATCTTTTTTGTGATTGGGGAGAAAGGACTTTCCCTCTTTGGTAAAATATGTTGTCCAGTATAGAGATGTCCATGTTATTTTTTTAAAATTTCAACCCATTTATGACATTTTCCAGACTGTAAGCTTTGCAATGATACCTTATTTAGCCTAATCCGTTTGTTGGTTGGGAAACCCCCCCCCTCCCTTGGTCAAAATGCGTTGTCCAGCAAAAAAATGTCCTTGTTATTTATTTTTTGAAACATTAACCCTTTTATGACATTCCTTGAAACTTAAGTTTTGCTATGATATCCCATTTAGTTCAATCCTTTTCGTAGTTAAGGAGAAAGTTTGTTGCCCCTTTTAGTCAAAAAACGTTGTCCAGCATAAAGATGTCCATATTCATTTTTCCAAAAACATGATATTCTGGCTTTACATTGGCAAATTACTCTTACCAATTAGTTTGAACCAATTCGAAGATAAAAAATTTTTCTACTTTCAAAGTCCATAGGGCCCTGTTTTTATCAAAATGTGTTGTCCAACCAAAAGATGTCCATGCGATTTTTTTAATTTCAATCCCTTTATGACATCCCCCTGTCTGCAAGCTTTGCAATGATATCTCATTTAGCCCAATCCTTTTGCTGGTTGGGGAGGAAGGTCGTTCCTCTTTTTAGTGAAAAAACGCTGTCCAGCATTAAGATGTCCATGTTAATCTTACCAAAAAAACATGACATTTTGGTTTTACATTGGATAATTACTCTGATCAATAAGTTCGAGCCAATTCAAAAACAAAAAATTTTCACTTTCCAAAATCCATAGGTTTCCCGTTGTTGTGAAAATGTTTTGTCCAGGCTAAAGATGTCTATGCAATTTTTTTTCTAAATTTCAACCTCTTTATGACATTCTCCGGACCGTAAGCTTTGCAATGATATCTCATTTAGCCCAATCCCTTTTGTAGTTGGTGAGCAAGGTAATTCCCTTCTTTGATGCAAAACGTTGTCCAGTATAAAGATGTCCATGTTCATTTTTCCCAAAAATCATTATATTCTGGCTTTACATTTCCTAATTACTCTTTCAAACAAGTTTGAGCCAATTCTGAGTCAAAAAATTTTTTAAGTTCCAAAATCCATGGGGTCCCCTTTTGGTGAAAACGCGTTGTCCAGTATAAAGATGTCCATGTAAGTTATTTCAAGATTTCAACCCCATTACGACATTTCCTGGGGTATAAGCTTTCTAACGATACCTCATTCTCCTCATTCCGTTGGGTGGTTAGGGAGGAGTTAGGGAACACACAGACAGACAGCGAACACACACACAGACATTACGTCTATTTATAGGGTAGTGCATTTAATTTCGGCACTTTTCCCAATTGGGCATTTTTGATTTTGGACTATATCTTTGGTAATCCTGGACGGAATACGACGTTTGATAGCTCAAATGAGAGCTAATTATATGTAGATGACTGTCGTGAACTTTTTATTTATTATGTTATGATATTTTCATGTAAAATTATGTGATTTATAAAAAATAAATTTGTTACTCGTTTTTAGAACATGGGCATTTCATGATTACGCAATAAATTGGTTTAAAAATTAAACTGTCCTGGTAAAATTTAGTCTATTTTCCGAATTTTTAGTCCTCGTGGTTCCACGTTGCGTCTGTGGTGAGCGATCGTTATAAAATAAAATAGTGTAATTTCGGCACTCATATGCTGTAGGTAAAAACGGATTGAATTCCGTGGTCGGGTGTTAAATTGTAATTGTAAATAGTTAAAAGACAACGTTAATATGTGTAGGGGTCATAGCACTGCACTTAAACTCGATTAAGAGGGTCCTTTTAAAAAGTGCCGAAATTAAATGCACTTTTTTCCCAAATTTTGCTCATTTTGATACCATTTAGCATTTTAGCTGTAACTTTTTGCCAGTTACACGTTGAACAACAAGTAGAAGCTTAAATTAAAGAAAATTGTCTGGAGATAATGATAGGTTTTTAAATGTTTGAAAATGATGATTTTTTGACTGAGAAACAATCAATTGTTTGTAAAGTGCCGAAATTAAATGCACATATTTAATTTCGGCAATTTTCCATTTTTTTAAAAACTGATTTAATTAAGTAAAAAAATTTATTTTCGTACAGTGAAACTTTTGTGAAGCAACGCAGTATCGTGAAAGCTTCAAAATGAGCTATCAAACATGAAAATCGGGCCATACAATGAAAAGTTACATCGGAAAAACAAAAAAGTGCCGAAATTAAATGCACCACCCTATATAGATAAATAGTTGGATAAATATTTATTGCAAAGATCCCTAAATTAATTTTAGAAAGATGTGCCTGAGAACACTTTAGCAAACACAACTTCAGAAACTTCGACAATAGAAAACGAACATCATACTGCAAACAGCCAAATGGATGTCAATGTTTTGTTATCAGCGTTGGAAAATATCGCCATTGAAAAAGAAAACGACATCGAACCTAATCGCGATACAATGGATCAAACAGGTAAACCAAGAAGTTTTTTTTAAGTTGGTGGAATTTTTACCGCTGGTGGTATCCCATACATATATATTTTCAACGACAAAGAGAAGCACCACAATTATTCGATAAACCTCACATAATTTAACATGTAAGTATAGCGGCATCCAGCACGGTAATTATTATAAAACCACACAATTAAATACAGTAAATATCGTGCAAATATCGGTTAGCAAATCTCCTAACTAGGGGTTACGGCTTTATTAGCTTTTATTTAAAACAAATATGCGTAAAACTGTTTAAAAACTAATTTATCCCATTTAAAAAAAGAGTCTTATAAGATTTCTTCAGAAAAAACACCAAAATTAAAACATTATCAGATGTTTAAAACAACGTGCTAACATAGCACCTAGTCAGCACGCATTTAGTGGACCAGTCCCAGGCGTCTAATAGAAGACAAGGCTACTATTAGAATAAAAGACTGCACTGCACGCAATTTTCAGGGTGGCTTGTTATGCACGCATTATTTCAATTGGTGAAGTTTGCTGTGAAAAATTCGATTACATCAAAACAAAATGATGGCTAATGAAACAGACAATGTTGATAGTGAGATCATTGTCATTTTATAAAAATAAAATTTTGTTGAAAGTTTGTAGAGTATTTTGTTTGCAAAAATCGTTCTTAAAACACTATACATATCTGTATCATGTCATTTCTTTGTTGGAAAATAGTAGCCTCGGCTGTAATTTATTATTTTAGTAGTCTACTCTTTTACACCCGTTGAAAAAATAGTTGCCAGCCTACTTAGAAGAAATACGGTACGTAATATTAGTCATTATAATTTGGCACATTTCTTCTTATTTCATATAAAACTTATAATATATGCGACGGTTTTTTAAATTAAACATTTTTAATTAACTTTAATACTAGTGATGTTCCCCAGAGCTCCGCCCTATTTTTTTACTAACTTGATGAATAATTAAAGAGTGGTATCATAAATTATTTTGTCAAAATTTTTTTGTAAATTATTTTTTAACATATTTAAAATGCTAGATATAGTCTTTAAAATGCTGATAGAGTAACTTTCAATATATTTTAAGCTTAAAATCGTTCATTTAAGGGGCAGAACTCCGGAGCTCCCTCCGCTTTAAATGTCCGGAGCTCCGGAGCATGACATTGGAGAGTAGGAACATGACTAATTAATACATTCAAACTGAATTTTAGCACAAATTTTAGCTTGCAAATGCGTTTTTCGAAAAACATTGAGTTGAGTTTTGCCAGGGCAATCAACATAAGTGTCATAGTAGTTATATAATTTGCATGTCACCGTCAAAATGGCGTCAGATTGGAATGTCGTTATCTAAAAGTGACAGTGAGTAGATGATTTTCCCTGGACCTCCTATTTATTTTTGTTTAATATCCTTTATGCTTAAAAAATATCTTGATGGAAATTTTTTGCAAATACTTTCTTCATATGTTTTAAAAATAATTCTAAAAATAAAGATTTCGAAAAAATTAGCATTAAATTATTTATTTATTCAGGAGCATAACTCTGGAGCTTATTTAAATGACCAGAGCTCTAAAACGCCGTGCCTAATTGAAAAATAATCGGCAACCATGAACAAAAGTTTTCCTAAAATTTTTAAAACAGACGCATTCAAAACGTCCTCAAAACCAGTTTACGCGCAGAAATTTAAAAAATCTTTAAAAAATATACTTGGAAAAGCTTTTTAACCAAACAAAATTTATTATTTGATATTAACAAAAATGTTAAAATTTTTGAGAACCAGTATTTTTTTACCATTTCAGCAAAGTCTGAGTTAAGTCTTAATATAAATTTCAAATATTTCCACCGCTCTTTTTTTTCATCAATTTCGCTAGTAACCGGAATATCGGAACAACAAAACTACACAATTCAAATTAATTTT
>JASAMX010034491.1:0-13552 GCA_030248175.1 Microlaimidae sp. YZB2_3
AAAACGAATTTTACATAAGGTAAATTACAGACATTATTACAGTCTTTTTTTTTCACAAACACGAATCTATTAATTCCGAGCGCTCTTTAGTCCATACTCTTTCCTTAGTATTTTGTCCTCCGAATGGACGGATCCAGCCGAATCGGCCAGAAATCGTCGGTCGCGATCGGTTTGATGGAATCGCGGAAGCGGGAAGCTTCCGGCCTGTCGCTTCGGTGTAAAGCCAGGGGACGGAAAAGTCCAATTTCCTAATTGATTTACTTGGTCCTCCCGTATCTATATCCAAAGCGTAAACACACGCCCATTGACCATTGTAACCTCGCCCCATTTACCATTGTAACCTCGCACAATGGATTACTTAATGTCTAATATTATTAAATCATTGCGCTATAAATCACGATACAGAAAATAGAAATGAAATGCCTGCAGAGTGATAAATAGCCTTGTGTATTTATAATTGTTTCATGCGATTTTAGGGGTATCAGTATCAACTATGGGAGAAAGGTTGGGAAGATAGGATGGACTTCAACTCTGCACTCAAAATTTTGGGCCTTTTTCATTTGAAGTATATAAATCGACTTCAGGAAGCTAAAATAAGTTTTCAAAAACCCTAAGTTTTGTTCGATCGGTTTTTTAACACACTGTTCCACCACAACCAATTATATTTTTCTTCTGCAATACGCAATTTTTTTTAATAATAAATTGCTCTTTTAATAACCATTTTTTACCGCCATATAGGTCTTTATAAACAAAATTTTTAATTTTTAGTATAGAAAATTTAGTATAAAAAAAGTACAAAAAACTTTCTCGAGAGGGGAAAGGGGGTCAGATTTCAAAATCTAGAGGAAGGTCAGGGGTAAAAAATTCGAAAATTTGGGGGGGGGGCTGGATTTTTTTCTATGGGGGCTCCCAAAATTTCGAGGCTAGGGGTTTGGACCCCACCCTACCCCCCTTGTTCATCTATGATGACTGGGATCTTCCAAATTTTAAAGTGGGAGCGTAGGCAAAGGCACTTTTGAGTTTTGGGGGTAGGTGAGAATATTCCCCCATGCCCATCCCCCACACCCTAGCCGTATTTTTCAGGGCAATTAACCACGGATTATGACGGATTATGCAACCATCAGCATATGGAGACCATAGGTGTTTTTTGGGGGGACAGAGGGGTGCACCCTAGAGCCAAAATTTTGGACCCCCCCCAGAAAAAATTCAGGGCCCCCCCTCCCCCCCAAAGCTCGAGAGCGGTCCGGCCTGACCCCCCCCTAGCGAGGCTGACCCCCATCCCGACCAATTTGGAAGTATATTTTTTTATTTACTGTCAAAAACACGGTTTTTTAGTTAAAAACAGTGTTTAAATACACTTTTTAGGCCTAAATAGGCTGTTTTAATACATAAAATTCAATATTAGACCTAAAAACACTTAAATCATTGAGTTAAAAAATTTTGTTAAAAAATTGGACCCCCCTGACCCCTCCCCCTAAATTTGAAATCTCGCACCCGGGGTCGATCCCCCCTAAAAAGCCAGGGGGGTCCGGCCCCCCCCCCCCCTAAAAAATTTTGGCCTTCCACCCGGGGGTGGACCACCTCCCTAGCGGACCCGCCCAAAAACACTTATGATGGAGACCTGTGCACGGCCCCCCTAGGGTTTTATTGGGGGGCAATTCCAAAACGGGGGGAGGCACATGGGGTCAACTTTTTTGAAAAAGATGGGCAATAAAACGGGGGGCAAGCAGGGGAGAAAGAAAAAGAAAAAAAGCGGAAAAAAGAGAAAAAAAAGAAGGGAAAAGAGAAAAAGGGACAAAAAAAGCGAAAAAAAAGGTAAAAAAGGTCTAAAGTGGCTTAAAATAGATTGAAAAAGGGCAAAAACTGCAAAAAAATTCGCGATAATGCGTGCGTCATGATAGGTCAAAAATGGCGTCATAATTTTAGGGTTCTTTTTTATTTTTTGGCGGGGGGGGGCAATAAAACGGGGGGAGGGAGGGCGAATCCTTCAATAAAGCGAGGGGGCATTTGCAGACCGTGCACAGGTCTGCACATGCATACCCCAATTTTGTTTGTCATGTCAGAGTAAAGTGTAAAAGCCTATTAATTTCCCCTATCATATCAATAAATTTCAGTGCACTAGATTCGATTTAAAAGACGTATTAAAATACAGGAACAGGAAGCCTGTGTAGTGTGCAGTACAGGTTAGGTTATCGTCTATTTAGCTGCGGAAAATCAGTCGTTCTTTTCCAATAACCCCATAAATCATGCGCAGTCTATTATTTTCTGACAGTTTGATCAAACCAGCACATCCCACTCCATCCCATCTGTAATTATATGTTTATAATTATATACCGATATATATACATATTACAGACCTGTGCACGGTCTGGAAATGCCCCTCCCCGCTTTATTGGGGGATTTCCCCCCCTCCCCCCGTTTTATTGCCCCCCCCCCGCCGAAACATGAAAATACCCTAAAATTATGACGCCATTTTTGACCTATGATGACGCCATCATCGCGATTTTTTTTGCAGTTTTTAGCTTATTTTAATGTATTTTAAGCCATTTTAGACCTATTTTTACCTTACTTTCGTTTTTTTGTTGGCCAGAAGCGACTATTTTGTATAAAGTGTTTTGTAAAAGCTTTTCTATTTATTCTACAGCCATATCGCTTTGTTTGCAAGTTTTACAATTGTGTAATTAAATTTATATACTTCACTTACATGAAATAGATTTGATAGGAGTGTTTATACTCATAATAATTAATTTTGTTGGCAAGTTTTCGGTGGTATGGCATGTAAAAAATGTTTAGTTTTCACTCGTCCAAAAATCAAGTAGATATATAAAATAAAACATTGATTAAAATGCTGTTATCGTTGTCCGATCCTATTCACAAAAATTCGCAGATGGTTAATTTTTTAGTCATCGTAAACATTTTAAAGTGCATTTGGCAACGATATTTTAAAACGTGGTAGAATTTTTTTTTTAAATTATTAAATTGGTAAATTTTTAAATTGAAATATATATTTGTTGAAAGAAGGTGTGTACATAATGAATTGAAATATTTTTATTAATACAATTGTTTGTATATGTTAGTTTTCAGACATAGATAAATAAAAAAGAAAACACAATTATATTAATTAACATAATTTTCTAATTTCAATTGTATTTTTGATTTTAAACAAAAAAAGGAATGGATGGCTGTTGTTAGATTAGATCTATAGAATACAAACGCAATTAAAAAATATTTTTTGCTTTTACAGATGTGAGTAATTATGTTCTCTTTTGATTAAAAGATTTAATCTCGTTCTTTCACAAATCGAAAAATATGATAAATATGAACAATATTTTGAAAAATATGATTTGTTTGTGAAAATTAAAAACACCAGGTTCGTTTCGTATATATACGAACCTAACATTTTTTTATGACTTGGCATAGGCAAATGAATCCATTGGCTGAATAAAAAAAATGTCTAAGTTTTTCGTTAATAAACCTCATTCAACAAGGCGATTCACAAGGTCTGGTCTCAAAATTTTTGAATTCAATCAAAAAAACCAACTCCAACTCCCCCTCCCTTCGTTCTTAAAAAATTTCATTTTTAGTGTCTCGACTGATGTGCGAGTCGGAATCATTCAAAATGGACTTGATTTTGGATGTGAACACGCTACTTTACCCCGTCAGACTAGGTAAGAAACCTTGTTAATTTTTCAGTAGTTAGATATCTCCGTTCCCCATTAATGCAGTAGAATTTTTTGTATCGTCGTGTAGTGTAAGTAAAATTAAGTGAATATTTTCTGGGCTACAAAATTTAGTTCTTAAAATAAAATAAGTGTAGAGCTCGACTGAATTCATTTTGATTTAGATTTATGAAACACGACAAAAATTGACTGTTACTAAGCAAGCTCTCGTATGTGTAGTTTTTGTCGTGGTGACCGAATCAATATCAACTTTTCACAGACATCAGACTGTTTATGATATTGATTTTGCGTTTCTTTGCATTTCCTGTCATTTTGCAGGATGCAAAGTTCGTCTGAATAAAATCAAATAAAAGAAAATCTAAATTTAAAAAACTTTGCAATTAAAGGATAAAAAATTAAAAATTAAAATTTATTATAACTTGTACATGTATATACTGGTTATCAGTAATGTCTCGAAGCTCTGTTTTGTGAAAAGTTCCCGGCCGGACAGCTTCTTGAATTTTTGTAATAATTAGATGAGTGGCGCGTAAAAAAACCTTTTTTATTAAATTTTTTGTGAATATCTAACCTTTTTCTAACTTCTCTATCTTATTAAAAACCATAAAAAGTGCGTCAAATTGCAAATAAAGTACGTTACAATATATTTTAATATTACATAAGGTTTTAAATATTAGCATATTCATGGGCGGGGGGGGGGGGGGTTAAAAGTTAAAATCCGAGAAACGCCAAATACTCATATCGTTTTTTTTCTGGAGTGCATTTTACCCATATCGTTTTTCAATTTTGAAGAAAAAATAGGTAAAAAACGCTAATTTTAGGTCAAAAAGCCATTCTTATTGCATTTTTGAGCTTTTTACTGTTTACAACATTCATTTGACCTCCAAACTTAAGTTTGGAGACAGTTAGAAGTCGTTTTAAAGACATTTTTTTCTTCATTTTTCCAAAATTGGGGGGTTAACCTTTTCTTCCCCCCCCCCACTTCTGAGTGGGGGTGGGGTTACGGTTAACCCCCCCCAACCCCCCCCCCGTGCCCATGTTTGCTCATATTTGAGGGTCAGGCTCAAGGGAAAGCTCTTTCCGCTTTAGATGGTTGGAGCTCCGGTACTTTTGAAATTTGTTGGGGGGTTTCGGGTAGCGTACTCGTACTCCCCTATGATCTCTCATGTGGCGTAGCGGAGTTTGTGGTGTTGCACTCCAATAGGATTTTTGTAGGCGACAAATTCCGACTTCTAATCGCGTCCACTCTGCGGGAGGACGGCTACCCTGACGAGGGGGAGTTCGACCCCCAGGCCTCCTATCCCAGGGCGGACAGTTTCGAGTACGTCATGCACGGGAAGATCTACCGAATAGAGGACGAGTCCGGCGGGGGATCCGCCGCCGACAGCTCTAGACTGTAAGTTTTCTCACTCTTGAACCACGTTTTTAGATGTTTCAGTGAATATTTATGTTATTGTAATTGTCATATTATATTGATTTGGTTTAGAGAATGGTTCTATAAAACATTGATAAAAACACATACACATATTGTAAATACTATATAGTAAATAACTTTAGTATCATTATTTGTACGTATACTGTCATGTCCTTCATATGCGTTTAGTTTTTTTTTGCATTGCTTGATTTTGTTTTGCATTGGAATTTTGCCCACTCACTGGTACTGCTGATTTTTGTATGCTGTGTGTAACAGAAGAAAAAGTTGCACATAAAAACGAAAATGATTTGCTTGCTGACGTAGATTCGAGATTTGTTTGTAGTTAATAATTGTTCAAAGCTTGTCTGGTCACCATAGGTCACCGACCTTCGACGGCTCAGGGGGGGGGGGTCCACACCCCGGGGGGTGGTGGTTTTTTACCTCCAGGGGGGGGGTCCACCCCGGGTGTTTGTTTTTTTTGAAAAAGCGAGGGGGTGGTCCCCCGGGTACCATTTTTTTGACCGAAAATTGACAATTTTTTAAAAAATTTGACCATTTTTTAGAGCATTTTTTGGGAAATTCTGAGTTGGGGGGGTGGTCAAAAATGGGCCTTAGGGGGGGGGGGGTCGGGGGTTCTAGGGGTCGATGGGGGGGGGGGGGGTCAGAAATGGGGCCTTAGGGGGGGGGGGGATAGGTCTCGGAGGCCGTAGGGGGGGGGGCGACCCCCCCCGACACCCCCCCCCTTCGGTGACCTATGCTGGTCACTGCAAAATAAAAAAAGTTTGCATATATTCCAACGAGCTAAATTATATTCCAATAGAAAATAGAATAAATTAACATATTTATTTGTTTTTAACAATCAGCTCAAAAAATACCTCGCTATGATTTTTTAAGTCGTACGTGTGATTTTTTGCCAAAATTATTCATTTATCGCTTTAATTAATTACCTTAAATAGAAAACATAGTGAATAAATGTAAACAAAAAAAACCGATAAAATTTTTAAACGAAAGGGGAAAATTAATTTTTGGTACAAACTGGAACAGGATAAAGTTTGTTTCAATTTTTATGAGTTGTAAAGAACGTGTCCGAATTTCAAAGTCGTAAAAATGGGCAAACACTAAATTCCACCGACTCCGACTCCGTCCAAAATCTACCGTAATTTTTGGTGTTATGCAAATTTTATTCTCTAAGCCTAAGCTTAACCTGCACATCAATATATAATTTGCAGAAATTTGAGTCGGAGTCGGACTCGGTGGAATTTAGTGTTTGCCTAAAAATGAAACCGGTGTGCCGTGTGCGTGTGACTGTGACGTGTGAGCGGTTAACAATTTTGTGAAAATTTTTTAAAACAAATAAAATTGTATGAATTTTTTAGATAGACAACACACAGGTGTAACTAAAATTAAAGTAAAGTATTTATTTTTTTATTCAGTTGTTTAGCTAACTAAAACCGTTAAACAAAAATATTGGTTCTGTCTGAGGTAAGATATTAGCAAGCAAATTGTCGTTGAAGCTTTTATTTAAATGAAACCGCTAAAAAACCATATCAGTATTTAATAAAACGCAGCTTGCATATTTTACTGATTTTTATGTAATACAAAGACACAGACCTTTGTTTGTTGGGCGGGTGGCATAGGTGAGCACGGTCGGGGAAGCTAGGGGGGGGGGGTTACCATAGGTGTTTTTGGGGTGGGGGAATTGGGGTCCACCCCCTCCCCCTAGAGCCAAAATTTTGGACCTTCCCCCTAGAAAAAATCCAGGGACTCCCAACCTCCCAACCAAAGCTCGAGAGCGGTCCGGCCTGACCCCCCCCCTAGCAAGGCTGGCTCACCCCCCTTCCCACCCCGCCCGACCAATTTGGAAGTATATTTTTTTATTTACTGTCAAAAACACGGGTTTTTAGTTAAAAACAGTGTTTAAATACACTTTTTAGGCCTAAATAGGCTGTTTTAATACATAAAATTCAATATTAGACCTAAAAACACTTAAATTATTGAGTTAAAAAAATTTTGCTAAAAAATTGGACCCCCTGACCCGCCCCCCCCCCCTAAATTTAAAATCTCGCACCCGGGGTCGACGACCCCCCCTAAAAAGCTAGGGGGATCCCGGACCCCCCCTGGACCCCCCCCTAAAAAATTTTCGCCTTCCCACCCGGGGGTGGACCCCCCCCCTAGCGGACCCGACCAAAAACACCTATGGTGGTTACCCGGGGTAAATTGATTTTTGAATTCAAGGAGGAGGGGTCCCAGGGAGGTCCGGACCCCCCTAGTTTTTAGGGGGGGTCCAACCGGGGTGCAAAATTTTGAAATCTAGAGGGGGGTCAGGTGGGTTCCGGTGTCCAAAGCAAAACAGTGTTAAACCATAATAACTTTAATAATTGTTCTTTTTATAGGATAATACTACATTTTATTGAATAAAAAGCCATATTCATGTATAAAAAGAGTGTAAAAGCATGAATATGTGATGAAAATTCACGTTTTTGGAAGAAAATTTAGTATAAAAAAGGTACCTAAAATTTTCCCGAGAGGGGAGGGGAGGTCAGATTTCAAAATCTAGAGGGGGGTCAGGGGTAAAAAATTCGGAAATTTGGGGGGAGGGGGGCCCCCCTAGATTTTCGTCTAGGGGGGGACCCCCAAAATTTCGAGGCTAGGGGGGGTGGACCCCACCCTGCCCCCCCCCCTTTCTCACCTATGGCGGGTGGACGTGGTAGCTAGGCGCACATAACGTTACCGTACATTTATTACATTACAAAATACAACCTGATTTATTACATTACAAAATACAACCTGTGCGCTTTACGTTTGTGTTGTGCGCGACTGGCTTTTGCTAATAGCTTACTGTAGTATAGATTTTGCTATTCGTTATGCTTGGCAGGGCTTACAAACGAGCTGTATTCCCAGCATGCGCCTAACCAAGCTACATATACTATTTATTATAACACTGAAAAGTCTGAACTAATTTAAATGAAATGAAACCTGTTCTGCCTCGTTCGTCCGTGTTTCTGTGACTTCTCATAAAAAAGTATTAGTTAGTTAGTTATACACAGCTGTAACGCCTTGAGTTTTTTTTTAATTTCGTTAGCTAGACTAATTTGTTGCTGCGATTTCTGACGATACTGGATAATAATTATTATGTATATGTGCAGCAGATGTGATGAAATTGTCAATTTAAACAGAATATATTTTTTTCTTTCAACACACATATAACTGGAAATAAAATATAATCAGACGTTTTATTTTTGTTATTTTGGAAATGCGAAGAGGTACGGTGACATTGTGAAACATTGGTGGTGTGGTTTCTCCCCTAGGCTAATGCTTTGTAATTGGTATTATTTATCTCAAATAATTTTACGCTATTTATGTATGTTATTTTATTATTGAAATTTAACCAAATATGTATAATATGAATATTAAACTAAAATTGTTAATTTTATATTTAAATTGATTTTTTTGTTGATAGTGTTTTTAGGAAGGAATTTGAAAATTCTTAAATCTTGTAATCGAACACTTTTCCTACTGAACGTGCTTCAATTTTAATATTTTAAAATATTTAATTTTGCATAAAAATTTAGATTTTAATCTTTCTTATAGATAAACTAGTAAGATAATTTTCAGTTTAAATTACACAAAATTAAATGGTTAAAATATATAAATGTTCTTACTTTTGTTTGTATTGCATGATGAATTAACTAATGCAAAGAACTTTGCCTGCTTTTTTTAAATATGTTTTTAAGATTGTTTAGTTAGTCATATCGATTATTAATTAGCATAGTTTGTTTTGACTTGACACATATCATATACTTTTAAAAAGTATAATAAACACAAAACCAAAAAAATAGTGTAAAAGTATATGAGTAAATTTTGCCATTATTTGTTTATCGCAATAGTTCGCATATCTTTTTATTTTTTAATTATTATCAAGATGGACCCACAAGTGCATATATAAAAGGCGGTGCTGTGTTTACACAGCTAGCGGTTTTTACAGTTTTTATGTATATGCCCCGCCCTTGGGTTTCAATGCAAAGTACACAATCGATATTGATCCACCGGGGCCCACTGTCTAAACAAAAAAACACCTCCGTTGAGCAAAGTGAAAAATGAAAAAGGGACAGGGCTTTGCAATGAAAACATTAAACATTGCGAAACAAAACAAGCTAATTCGGCTTGCTGTTATTGTTAAATATTCATAAAACATAAATCGAAAAGCAAGGGACGGGCGGGACTGAATGACTGACGCAATAGGAAAAGCAGGCGATTGCCTCCCGTATTAGAGACCGAAAAATAATTTTGACCGATTTTAGCATCGATTTCTTTTTTGTGTGATGTTTTATTTTTATAAAAAAAGTTATATGCACTGTTTTTGTAGTAGCATTAATTTTTAAATTTATAAACGATACAGCAACAGCACTATAATAATAAAAAAATAAACTTTTTAAAATATTTTTAACCAATAAATAGAAATAATAAATCTTAACTGGGACAGCAACAGCATATTTCGTTGGTTTTATGGTTCGCATTGTTTCGTCGTCTGAATGTTGTTTTATAATACAACGTGCATGTTTTCGAAATTCATGTTTCGTTTTTTATGTTTTTCTGTGTATTTTATGCATTTTTTATGCGAAAATTGACTTTCTGTTCGATACGAAATGTTGGCTTAAAAGAGATAATAAGCAATTAATTTCAGTTTGTTTTATTTAAAAAAATAATTACCCATTAAAATTTGTATTTACTTATTTATCAATTTAATGATTAGATTAGTATTAATTAAATTAGCTTTGAGTTTCGATTGCACGTCGGTTAATAAAAAAATGCATAATTTCGCAACTTTTTTTTAAATTTTTGTGTATGAACATTTTGATAAGTTAAGTTTATATGTTGAAAAGGTAAAAATAGAAAGAAACCTTAAAAAACTCTAAAAAAATTTACTGTCACAAACACAGTTTTTTGGTAAAAAACAGTACTTTTGTACTCTTTTTATACATAAATAGCCTATTTTAGCATATAAATTCTATATTAGTGCTAAAAAACTTAAATAAATGATTTAATGTGACTTTTTTTGGAAACCAGACCCCCGCTGACCTCCCTCTGGATTTCAAACTGGTCTACCCCGGGTCGACCCCCTCTAAAAAGCTAGGGGGGTGTGGGCCCCCCTGGACCCCCTCCTACATTTCAAAATGCCGTTTACCCGGGGTAGCCACCCCCTTAGCTTGCCGGTCCATGCTCATGTATGGTGTAGGGGGATCCGGAACCCCCTGGCTTTTTAGGGGGGTCGACCCCGAGAGCGGGATTTCAAATTTAGGGTGGGTTGTCAGGACTCAGGGGCGTCCGATTTTTTAACAAAGTTTTTTTTAATCAATAATTTAAGTGTTATTAGGTCTAATATTGAATTTTATATACTAAAACCGCCTATTTAGGCCTGAAAAGTGTATTTAAACACTGTTTTTAACTAAAAAAATCGTGTTTTTTACAGTAAATAAAAAATATACTTGTAAATTGGTCGGGGGGGAAGGGGGGTCAGGCCGGACCGCTCTCGAGCTTTGGGGACAGGGTCGAGCCCTGGATTTTTTCTAGGGGGAGGGGTCCGAAATTTTGGCTCTAGGGGGGCGGGTGGACCCCTCTGTGCTCTGCCCCCCCCCGCCAAAAAAACATCTATGCCTCCATCTGCATCCCCCTAAGAAGTTGAGGACATTACATTGAATTTAAAATACAGTTTCAAAAAAAAATATTCTGGAACCCAAATAAAATAAAATAAAATTTCTTTTTTCGCTTTTCGATCCCCGTGTCTCTTGCTTTTTCATATCTCTACAACTACAATATATTATAATATTTGCTCGTTTTCGCTTATTGCATGATGGAGGATGTAAATTCTTATACTCAACTGTATTTGATTTTTTTAACAAAAAAAAGGAGTCCTAATTATATAATTTCGTGGTATTTTCGGCTCGTTCCGCGCTGGAATTTTCTTCTCGGGGTCCTTCTTCCTTGAACGTAAGTCGAACATCGATTTTTATCCCGCCAGCTGTGAGCCTTAAAAAAACAGCCAAATGAAAATGCCGATGCAGCCAGCGGTTTTTTAAGGGTCGCTAGGCAATGTTAAGCGGTTTCTGCTTATATTAGGACTTATATTAGCTCGCCGACTACCGGTCTGCGAATTCCGGCCGGTTTTTTAATTACGTAAACCTATATACACCGAACACCCCGCACGCTATGGTAAGAGCATAAATAAAAGCCCGGGTCAGACATATTAAAAGTAACTTAACTTAACTGTAATTTTTTTGTTTTCTCTAAATTTTAGTGGGGCTGTTTTTTTCTTTATAGATGACAAACGAAAATAAATTGGGTTCACGTTGAGTAACTTCTAAACTTCTAAATTTTGCATTCCGCAAGAAAAACATCGAGTTCACGGTGGCACCATCTTAAATTTTTATATGCATTCAAATCAAACTCCCTCTTTCGTAGGATAAACTTTTAAGTATAAAATTAATTATGTACCCTGTACTGTAACCGTAATGATGTTCATGTTCGCATCCTCAAATATGATGCTCCGAGCTCCGCAGACCTGTGCACGGTCTGAAAATGCCCCCCCCGTTTTATTGGAAGATTTGCCCCCCCCCTGTTTTATTGCCCCCCCCCCCCCCGCCAAAAAAATGAAAAAGTACCCTAAAAATATGACGCCATTTTTGACCTATGATGACGCCATCATCGCGAATTTTTTGCAGTTTTTAGCCTATTTCAATGTATTTTAAGCCATTTTAGACCTATTTTTACCTTATTTTCGCTTTTTTTGTCCCTTTTTTCCCTTTTCCCTTCTTTTTTTCTCTTTTTTCTCCTTTTTTTTCTTTTTTTTCTTTCCCCCCTGCTTGCCCCCCGTTTTATTGCCCCCCGTTTCAAAAAAGTTGCCCCCCGGGCCCCCCCCCCCCGTTTTAACCCCGGGGGGGGGGGGCAGTGCACATGTCTGGCTCCGTATCTCACTCGAATGAGTGATGAATCGGTTTCAAATCTTAAATATGTTTTAAGTTTGAATAGAAGAATTTCTATCCTACATGTACATGCTAGTAAATTAACTTTTTTAACGCCAATTATATATAGCCAGCCGCTTCTTTCTTCCTCTTTAAGTATATAGCTTTCAGTAAAATTGATGTGAAGTGAAAATTTAGTTCTGTATACGCTCTGAGCGAAGCGTTTATTAAAATATACAAATAAAAAGTATAAAATCTATAGTAATCATTGTATAGGAATAGGCCTATTAAAGTTACCAAAAAACAAATATCACATTCACATATTGAACGGCTTTTTGGCGCATTTTATTTTGTTAACTATTCAGTTGGTTACGTAATTTGTGAAAAAATGAAATTTTTCGGGAAAATTGGAAAAGGAATGAAAATAGCGCTTAGCATCTAAGAGAGAGAAAGAGAGTTGGGATGCATATAGCGGCTTCCTATCGATCCGTCATAGCGGAAATTATTTAACCCGATACTGTGCAAGTAATAAACAAAAAACACCTCTTGGATTCATTCGCCTTAATTCCTTCCCTCGCTTATCAATATAGCGAATAGTTGGGTCGGTTTCCTATACCTTTGGTGCAAGTGTTGGAATCTGTATTGTATATACACTTGTTTTGTTTTCAATGCCCACCCTGATTCGCCCACATATCGCATTTTCCAAATGCCACGTTTGTATATATATATATATATATAAAGCTAATATGGTTAATAAAAGTGAATTTTTAAACTGTACCACGCTTATAATTTTTGTTCTTGGTAAGATGCACGTTCTACGTTCACTAAGGTTTTGGAATTTATACCGCACATACGGGGCGAGTGGTGCTTGGTGTGGTGGTGATGTGGAAGGATTTGTCAAACATTTTTATTAATGTATGTATTATTTACTTATTTTTTGGTAAATATGAGTCATTTTGTTTGATACGTTTTTGTGTTTTTAAAACTTATATACATTAATTAAATAAAATAAATATTGTTCTTATTACAGTGAAAACGACTCAAAATTATAATCAAGACAACGTGTTTGTTATGGCAATTAAAAAATTTTAGTTTAAAATCGATGGGTTACCTATATAATATATATTAGATAAAAACTATAAAGTTTGCAGTCTTTTAATTTATTTTGACTCGTAAATCGCTTAAATTTGAAGAAAAAAAAAACGAGAAACTATTCGATGTAATTTAATTTGGTTTTAATTGAACGACATATTGTCCAGATTTGTAATTTAGAGAGCCATTGTTTACAAAAAGACTCGTGGATTAAAGTTCTGATCACATTTATAACAGGTTTATTTTTCTAGATTATAATTCTTGCATGTTGATTTGCAATTTTCATTGTAAAATTCCAAAAAAACAACCGTAATTATAATTTGAAAAAACTATTTTTGGACAAAAAATTGAAATATGAGCGCCTTTTGAAATTTGGAATTCACTTCAACCATTTACATAGAATCGGGGTG
>JASAMX010034493.1:0-23911 GCA_030248175.1 Microlaimidae sp. YZB2_3
TTAAACTTAAAAGGAGTATTCAGCTCCAAACAGTTTTTGTAAACAAAAAATCTTTCAAGCTATATAAATGCAATGTGATGTGAACTTTGAGGTACCCGCTTTTGGAATAAAAAAATATTGATTCATAGAGAAAATGGATGGACTGCTAAATTACTAAATTCAAAGTTTTAAATAAGGTTTCTAATAGCAGTTTTTGGCTCTATTTCCAAAAAATTTTTCTGGGGGGCTACAGACCCCCCAATGGTTAGAGGGGCTCCGCCGCCTCCCAAACCCCTCCGTTTAGCACTTTTTTGAATAATGACAATTGTGCCCCACCTTTTCTCGCTCCGGCCCCCCAGTCAACCATTCCTGGCTACGCCCCTGTGTCAATAGAGTATGGAGAGACATTTTGCAATCTGGAATAACACAAGAAAGATACCCCCTACCAGAATGGAAAGAGTTGAATACATATAAAGAAATAAAAAAATTCTTTATTATAAAACAAACAGAAGACCCAGCATCCATTAAACACTGGAATAAAACAATAGGGGAACAACAATGGGCCTTCTAGACAGAAAACTTTATAAATATAAAAACAATAACCTCAGAGACAAAACTTCAAGTTCTACAATTTAAAATCTTACATAGAGTAATAAGCTGCAGGGAATGGCTCTAAAAATATAAAATAGTAAATTCTCCATTCTGTTTTTTTTTTTGCGAAAATGTACCATCAATAGAGAACCTTGAACATTATTTTATAAGATGTCCATCCTTGAATGAAATATGGATAAAGGCTTCTGAGTATTTCAGATTCAAAGAAGGTATAACATTTACTATTTCGATAGAAAATTGCTAATATTGTACACGAAATCTGTGATAAAGTTATTATTTCGTATGGTGTGTTTTTTTCTTCTCCTGCAATATGTTGTATGGTATATGCATTGTAGTGATAGTATTGATAGTATAATTGTGTTAATGTTTGTCATTATCTGCTTTCTTTTGTGAATAAACCTTTAAAATAAAAAAATTCTAAGTAAGAGTCTGCCTATCTTATCAGTAGGTAATCACTTTTTCCCACTATTAATAAGCAGCCTGTTATATTAATATTGAACAAACTTTAAAAAGTCTGAAAATCTTACATTTTAGAACTAAAAAAATGCTGCAAAAACCGTCTACTTTTCGCCGAGTCACAGTCTACGAAGCAGCTCAAAGGTTTTACTTGGTGGCAACAGATGTGGCACAGAAGAAACACAGCGTCCTAAAAATTGACCGCACGGAAACAGAAACATTAGCGTTGTCCGATGGAGGAAATGAATATACAAAAGGTATTTATTTTCAGAAAAACATGTCAATTTTTATTTTTTCTATATCTTTTTTTGGCAACTTAATTAGTTTTGATCATTGGTAGGCAAGAGGAGGGTGAAGTTGGCAAGTCGCAGTACTGAAAACGCTAATTTGTAGTATTTTAGTATACCCCAAAAACAGGGACGTATCCAGGGTTTGATTTTGGGGGGGGCGGATTGTAGTACAAAAAAAATTTCGGGGGGGAGGGGCGGAGAGCCCCCCCCTTAATTTTTGAAAACGTTAAAAAGCAGGGATAAACGTAAATAAAGCTGTATAATACACTGTTTTGGCCTAGTAATGTATTATCTAATGTTTTTAGCGGTAAAAACATGTCCTCTTTAGTTAAAAATTACATTTGCAGACATTGGTAGAGCCTCGATTTCACAAAAAAAGGAATTTAGAGACCTTTAAGACCCCTTGGCTACACCCACATTGTAAACCAAAGTACATGAGCAGCACCTCAACTCCATGGTTTTTAGGGTACCTACCTATATCAACAAAATCTGAGCCAATGCTATAGGCGGCTGGAAAATTTAGGAGGAGGGAGGTACATAAATCAACCAATATGATTGTTTGTTTTGTTTTCTGTGTAGTACTTATTTCTTATAAAAAATATTGTACTAATTTTGAAATAACATTAGCATTAGGCAAGATAAATAGCGAGATATATGTATGTATACTATAGAAAGTGACCGCTGAGCGAAGCGAAGCGGAAAAAATTTTTGGTTTTTGGGGGGCAATTGTGGTACTAAAATTATTTTATAATTTGGCGCCGAGCGATTAGCGAAGCGCTAGAAAATTTTGAATTTTTAGCCTCTGAAAACCCCCAAATTTTACTATCTGACGATCATTTTGGGGGGGAGGGGCGGCCGCCCCCCCCCCCGCCAAACCACTATCTTTATTTTCCCCCTTTCCGACCGTTTCGGGGGGGGAGGGCGGCCGCCTCCCCCCCGCCCCCCCTGGTTACGTCCCTGCCCAAAATTTTTGGGACACCACAAATTTTGGAGGACGGCTATACCGTCCTCCTCAGTCCCCGCCACCCAAACGAAAAAATCCAGGAAGCTACCCACTTACAATTCTGATTCATAATAAGACTATTCAAAATGTAAAATATAAGTTTTCCAGATAATCTAGTGGAATTGTCAACGACTAAAGTCCACAAAATTACTCGCATTTGAAAAAATTTTAGTGAATAAATCTCTCGAACGTTTCGCCGTATATAGAATCTCACTCAATTGTGTAGTTAATAAACCTGAGCATTGTTCTGATATATATCCCCTTCCTTCTTGCCGAACAATTAATCCCTATAGTTTTTTTTTGTCCGTATTTATGTTAAGATTTTATTAGCTTGGTACAATAAAATGTTGGTCTTGTTATAATCGCTTAAAAATGACTCTTTAAAACGCAGAAACGTCATTTAATTTATAAAAAAATTTTATGACTAAAATGAAAGTTTAATACTTTTTTGGTTATAGAAAATACTTTTAATTTTGTCGATATATAAGTAGGAATACGCCCCTGTCAATCAAAACCTCAGTAAAAATAATAAAATTCTTGCAAGAATCACAAAAATTAAATAACCCTGACTGAAAGTTATTTTTTGGGCGGAAGAGGGGGTATTGATTTTAATTGAGTAGCTCGTATACTGATAACTTCCAAGCAATGAAAAGTTACCTTGTTGGACAAACTTTTACTTCTACGTAACATAATTCCTCTACCAAATGAAATAAATTGATTGTTGTATTTTTTGCATTTTTGGTTTTGAAATTTTTTCTTGTGAAAAGGTCATTTTGTTCTTTAATTTTTAAATTAAGAATGTACACTTTTGGCTAAACTTCCTTTTGAAAATATTTTGAGTTTTATATTCCGAATTTTTATGCTAATGTTTTTTCTTAATACATAACAAAATCCCCGACCAAAGTTTGCCTGCAACGATATGTCGAGTGTTTAAACATCAGCAGCCATAAAACACGAAAACGAAGTTAGCGCAATATCGTTGCCACGGAGGAAACTAGAAACAACCAGTGGCGTGCCCATGATTTTATTTCGGGGGGGGGCGATCTGGGTGGGGAGGGGGCTAAATACTAACTCTGAAGGGGGGTCTGGAGGGCGACAGCTTCCCAGAAATGGGGGATCTGGGGGGCGAGAGCCCCCTAGCGGATTCAAGGGACAGAGCTTTTGTCAGGGGGCTCCGGGGGCAGAATGCCCCCCGGGGGAGAAAATTTTTATTTAAAGCGCTCAATTACACTAGAAATTTTAATTCCAGATGATACTTAATAGAAAATTTAAGGTTTTTTTATTTCTATACATTTAAAACATTTGTTTAAAAGTTAATAAAAGCTTAATAGTGTTTATAGTAGTTTTATTTAACATGTATGCCTTCATTATTGAACGGCATAATAATTGATTTTAAATCCAAAAACTAAGATTAATTGTCAATTTAAACTACTCGCGAAGCGGGGAAAATTTGGTTTTTTGACTATTAATATGCTTTTGGAAGGCATTAGGAAATTTCTGTATTGATATTAAAAAATTTTTTTTCTCTCCCAAAATTCGAAAAACGTAAAGTTCCCCCTTGTAAAGGAGGACCCTTACGTTTTTTGAATTTGAATTTGACAGGGTTTCAAGCGAGTCAGAGAGGTCAAGGAGAGCAAAAAGTGGTCAGGGAGAATTTTGCTTTTTGGGACATCAAGTATAGGGTATTTTATTAAATCCAACAACAGAGTATTAAAAAATTTTGCGCCTGCGGCGCTAATTATTTATTTCTTTGTTTGCTTTTTCCAAGAAATTTTTTTTTTATATAGATAATTAAATAATTTAAATAATTTTTATCGTTACTTACAGATTGTTTGTCGTACCTAAATACCAACAATTTATAACAGAACAGGGGTACCTATTTTTTAAAATATTGATCCAATTGATGATCTGTTTAGTTCACTTAAATATTCAGATAGGAAAAAAAATTCGGATGATATTATACTGGTAGCTGGGCGATTCAGGTGGCGATGCTTTTCTTTAAATGTCTCCAGATAGTAAACTTGGCCGTTTTTCTTGGTTAAAATTCCAAAACCGTCTTAAACCTTGCTAATCGATTTTATTTCGCTTAAGTAAAAGTATCCACCTGAAATCAAGTTTTTTTAATGTTTTTAAATCACTAAAATTACATCCCTAAACCGCCGGGGGGATTTTTTGCCCAAAACCCTTAACAAGACTTTTTCCTCTTACTTTTTTCCATTTGGATTTTTTTCCCTTACATTTTTGTTTTAATATAAGATTAGAAATACTCTTGATGCTTTTCAATAGTATAAAAATGCCCAAAAACTTAAAATTTTCCCGCATTATGGAACTTTATACTGATAATTAATTTATATTAGTTTTTTTTATTTTAATGGATTGTGCCATTCAAAATATAGCTAACTGAACCATGATGTGCTTTTGCCCCAGTTATTGAATGGCAAAACTATATACATTTTAAAATTATTGGCTGTTTTAAACCCCCTAACTGTAAAAAAATAAAGTTCAGTGGCATTCACTAATGGCTGTTTTAAACCCCTTAGGTTGTTTTAGTATATAAAATTCAATATTAGACCTAAAAACACTTAAATTATTGATTTAAAAAAGTTTGTTATGAATCGGACTCCTCTGCTGACCCCCACCCCAACTTTGAAATCTAGCACCCGGGGTCGACCCCCCCTAAAAAGCCAGGGGGCGTCCAAACCCCATGGACCCTCCCTAAAAAATTTTGGCCTTCCACCCTGGGTTGGACCCCCCTAGCGGACCTGACGAAAAACACCTATATTCATGTCATTCCTAGGGGGCTATTTTTAAGCAATTTTCGGTACATATTTCAACAAAAGTTTGTCACTCAGACCCCCAGCTGACATTTCGTCACCTAGCACCGTTACGCCTGTGCGGCGCCGCTTCTGTAACTGTATTTCTCATCCCCAGACTCCCCCAAATGAAATCTTGGCTACGTCACTGCAGCTTCCCATTTATTCGCTCACTCTCAAGGCTCATTTTCTTCCCCCTTCCCACAAAACGCTCCTCCCAAAAAGATATCCTGGTTCCGTTACTAAGACAAAGGGCTAATATTTTTGATTCCGCCAGCGGGACTGCAGTCCCCTAAATCTTGAGGTAAATTTCCCCCTCCCCCAAAAAATGAAGCGTTCAACATAGTTTCTCCATTTTTCGTTATTTTTATTATAAAACGTTTAAAATTGTAAAATTTTACCCAAAGCTCAGGATTTATTGCATTATAACAGTTTGTAGTTATGTAAAAAAAAAAATCAAAAAAAGTCAGGGAGAATCCCCCTAAAATTTTCAAAAATTGGTCAGGGAAGCCAGGAAGAGCATTCCGCCTTGAGCGCTGGAAACCCTGTTTGAATTTTTTCGTAAATGAAAAAATCCGACTTCGCCGGATTTCGGGGGGGGGCCTGGGCACGCCACTGGAAACAACGGATACGGTGAGTTCCTCATACAAAAAATCCAGGTTCTAAAAGGTAATTCTTAGTTTTAAAGAACTAAATACGCCACTATGCGAAAGTTTATTTTGCTTCATTTTTAGGTGAGTTAAACGAGCTGCTTGTGATGATAAACGAAGGTAGTCAAACCCTGGTGTCCTCAGAAAAAGCAGAAAAAAATAAAAAATCTGTTTCCCCACCGGGTCTCACAGAAAAAATACATAAATGCTACGGTCTGCTGGGCTTTGTAAGATTCTTAGAAGGCTACTACATGCTCCTCGTCACAAAAGCCAGTCAAGTTGGACAATTAGCTTACGATGCTATATTTAAAGCAAGTGTTTTCTGCGTTTATTCAAAAAATTATATTTTAGTTTAAAAACAATCAATTAAATTTAATTTTTTTACATAGCTTTATTATGTGAAATAATTGCGAAAAAAATTAGTTCAACTCAGCATACTTTAAACATAGTTAAGTTATAAGATTATGTGGGTGGTATAATTAGTTGTTTTTAAAATAATTTACGTACAAACATTTTAAAACTAAATTAAAAAAATATTTATGGACCTACCTAGCATAACAAAAATTGGGTCGGCGGTCCCACCACGAAACAAAGTTCCTCTCAAATTAAATGCATTTTTTCGTATTATTTTTGAAACTGGAAATACTATATACAAATAAAACATCTAGGTACTTGAAAAATGTTCGTGGTCTTTTTGTATTTAATTAAGCATCACAAAATGTTTGTTTTTTCGAAATAACCTAAAAAATTTACATATCAGAAACTTTAGTTACGCTTAATATAGCTCTAAATAATAGTCAAAAATTAACAAAAATATTCGAAATTGTTTTAATATAGTTGTTTAATCTCCGGTTTCCGAAAAAAATTGGTAAAAATCATTGGTTTCATAACGAAATTTGATTTCGCGGCGGGACCGCGGACCCAAATTTTTGTAATGCTAGGTAGGTCCATACGGCTTTTTTATTCTTTTTGTGTCTTTTTAGGTAGAAGATATTAGTATGATATACATTCCTCAAGAACCTGTTAATCCATCTAATGTCGACGAACAGCGCTATCTACGAACATTTCAGTCCGTTGATTTGACCACAAACTTTTATTTCTCTTACACTTATAACGTAACTCGAACATTTCAAGCAAATCAAGAACTACAATTATTGTGTGGTAGTTTGGACACTAAATACGTGTGGAATCATTATTTAATGCAACCGGCGTTGGCTCAAGGAGTAAGATTTTTTGCACAAATTTTGTTGTCAGTTTTTTGCATTTTTGATCCATTTCAATTAATTATAACATTTCACCCCTCTCGTCAATGAATTTGCTCTGAGGGAGAACTTGAACTACGGGAATCCGTCACGACATACCCCATAGATGAAAACGGTCACCGAAGCTAGGGGGATCTCTACCCCAGGTAGATGACATTTAAAAATCTAGGAGGGGGTTCCTAGGGGGGTCGAACCCCCCTGACTTTTTTTGGGGGAGGGTCGACCCGGAGTGGAAGATTTCGGAACCTAGAGAGGGGTCAGGTGGGGTCCAATGTCCCAAGCAAAATACTTTTAAACCATTAAAGATTTAATAATTGTTTTTTATAATATAATACTACATTTTATTAAATAAAAAGCGATATTCTAATATAAAAACATGAATTTGAAGGGTGTAAAAACATGAATTTGTGTTAAAAATTCACGTTTTTGGAAGAAAATTTAGTATAAAAAAAGTACTAATAATTTTCTCTTGGGGGGGGGGGTCAAATTTCAAATTCTAGAGGGGAAGGGTCAGGAATAAAAAATTCGAAAATTTGGGCCCTGGATTTTTTTCTAGGAAAGGTCCCTAAAATTTCAAGGCTAGAGGGGGTGGACCCCACCCTACCCCTCCTTGTTCATCTATGCATACCTCCCTTTTTACCAACTTCAAAATTTAAACCCACTTACGAAGCTTAATATTAAACAAAAAACGTATACTTTTTCGTCATTTTCATACATTTCAAAAAGTTATTTTTTTATTATTTTTAACAAGTCATTTTTTATGCTCCTCTACCTTCTCCTCTTAAACGTCTTAAATTTAGTCTTTTTCTACCTGGAAAATTTTTGACATAGTTACCTTTGGTGTTTGTCAGGCATCTATGGTATGGTGGGCATGTGCAAGTGAGTTTCTTTCAAAAATTTAAATCCACTACTGAAACTGAAATGTTTTTTTATTGAAGAACATCCCTTTACCAATACATTCGGTGTTCTATCATCGTTGAGTGAGGTTAATTTTTTAGTTTTAAAATTTAATTCTAAAATAAATATAAAAAATTTTGTATCGGCTTTTAAAAGAACACCTACATTTCTATTCATGACTGGTATTTCATGTTGTATTTTTTTCTTCATTTTTGAAAAAAATGCTATTTGTATTTTTTAGATATCGTTAAATTGGCTTTTACCACTAATTCATGGTTATGTAGGACAGGCCACTGTGAAACTAAATGTTTCAAAAATAGGTAATTATTATTTTTTTGATGTTGTTTTTCTAATGAATTGTAGGGAAATGACTTAATTTCGGCCACCTTTTTTAATTTTTTGGATAAGTTTTTTTGGTTTTCCAATCGACCCAAAATTTGGTCTAAAAATCAAACGATAGCTATTTTCGTTATTCCAGTGCAAAATTTTAAAATTTCTGTAACACTTAAAGATCAGTGGAGGTTTAAAGTTTTTTTTTATAGTGGCCAAAATTAAGGCGCGAGCCATTAACTTCGGCTACCTCAAAAAAATGGCTATAACTATTGCCAAAATGAACAATAAAAATTTTTAAAGGTTGCAAATTTATCTTAAGTATTGTTCTTGGTACATAACTTAATTTTTTTCATTTGCAAACTTTAATAGTAGTTAGCAAGACTTTAAATAATTATTTCAAAACCTTAAAAAACAAGTTTTAATAACATGTGTATTTTGTTAAATTTTTATTTTTGGCTTAAAAAAACGTCAAAAAAAGTCAAATGAACAAAAAAAATTCTTTATAAATACGGTAGTACCTACTATGATATTTAAAACAGAAAAAAACGGGAGGTTCTTTCACCTAGATTTTAAGGTGGCCGAAATTAACGGAATCTTAAAATGCGCAGGTAGTTAAACGCATTGCAAAGTGATTTTGAAGAAAATATCAAAACATGTAAATCACCACTTTTGAGCCTTAAATAGAAGCTATTTAAAGGTTATATAGTGCTTCGTTCTAAATTTGATGCAGTTTAAACACAAAGCAAAAATTAAGAAAATCACAAAAAATTTACTTATTGTATGAAAATCTTGATAATGCAGAATAACAAAAATAAAAAACTTTTGCAAAAACATTTTATTCAACATTCATCCAGTTACTTTTGTGCTAGTTCTTTTGTGTTTTAAAAATAAGCCAATTTTCCAACACCTTAAATTGGTGGCCGAAATTAAGGCCTGGCCGAAATTATACCCTAATTTTCCTCATTTATAGCAAAATTTTGGCATATATTGTAACTTCTGGATTCTTGCGCCGTCAGTTGGCGACCCCAATTTTAGTTCCCAAAAGTTTGAATACGGTCTTTTTACCTTCTATATATGCTAGTATTTTCTAAAACAAAAATAGTAATTCATATTTGGATAATCATCATTATGATCAGCTACAACCGAAACAATAAAATACCGATCAAAATTAATGCAATTAAAGCGGCGCAGTAGTACTGCAGCTGTACTTTTAAGTTTTATTAAAATAAAATAACGGAGGTCGAACTGCAGCTGCCACATTTCACGGAACGCCGCGAGCACAACAGGTTTCAGAAATCATAAAACTTGAATTTTGCGCATTAAGGTGAATTATAATAGGTTTACTGTTGATCGGGCGGCGGTCGAACCGGTTCGCGGGAGCTCGCTTCCTAAAGCGGGGCGCCACTCTGGACGGTTTTGTGGCCAACGAAGTGGAGACGGAGCAGATCGTATGGGAATGGTCCGCCGCCCTCCAGCCCGGCCGAGGAAAATTCTTAGCTTTCGTTCAGCACAGGTTCGTTAATCTAAATTTATTTTTTTGGATTTTGAAATTGATTTATAAATTACCGCCAAATGTCAATTATACTTCGCGGGCTCACTTGTCCTATTCAGCGTTTTGTTTTCTTTTTCTTAATTTTTTTGACACGTTATCTGCATTGAAAAGTAGATGTTTTTATGGCTCAATCAATGTTGCTTTAATTTAAGTAAAAATTTCTGATTGCTGAATAAGAATCCATCCCTACGCCACTAGAAAATCTCTAAGATAATTATGCTTATTACAGGGGAAGCGTCCCCTTGGTTTGGAGTCAGGACTTGGCTCAGCGACCCAGCGTGGTTACAGGACGCCCGCCCCCAATCCAATTGGACCTGGCGGATCCTCTAGCTCAAATACCGGCTCTCCATTTTCGTGACATGAAACTCAAATACGGAGACCCTATTGTGGTACGTTAGCATTTTTCTATTATTTAAAATCCGTTATTTTAAATCCTCATTGTGAGATAGTCAAATTAGAGAGATGGGCCAGTAGGGAAAATTTAGGAGATTATATTCACCAATATAACAAAACTGCATACCTCCTTCTGCTAAAATATACACGAAACGTCTCCCTAAAAGCTATTTGTCTCCAGTACTAAAAACGCTAAAAGTGGAGAACTTCCTTTAAACTTCCCTCAACTTCCCTTAAATTTTGGGTCGACTTTGTCCACCATGCTTTTTTTCTGAACTTTTTTGTTCTGCGCCTAATTTTACAAAAAAGTTATATGTCAAAAATAGTACAAGTTTTGCAGTTAAAAGCTATAAACACTTTTATTGTTTAAATCTCCCCCTTTTCAAAATTTGAAAGTGCCTCTGGAATTAATTCATAAAAAATTTATAATATTTATGTTTTTAGGTCATTAATCTAGTAAAAAGAAGAGAAAAACGACTTCACGAATCCATTTTGAATGATGAATTTAAAACTTGCATAAGCTATTTAAACCAATTTTTACCACCAAAACACGCCATTCTTTACCTTAGTTTCGATATGGCAAGGTTTGTTTTAAGTTATATCAATTTATATTTAATTTCGCTTAAACATTTGTTTTGGTTTTTAACGGCAATATCGCTAGAGTAATTGAATTTATTGTTAAAAAGAATTTTTTTTATTATTCAAAAAATATCACATTTAGATGTAACAAAGCGGGTAATGTTCTGCCAAAGTTAGAAGAAATTGCTTATAATGTGATCAGACTGCATGGGTGGTATCAAAGCTATCCACCGCTTTATGCTCATTGTGTGAGACCATCACCGCTGATGGAAGGTAATCAAATTTAATATAATTGAGTTGTTCGTATGTGTGTTATTTGGAAATTTTTACTATACTATAACATTTTTTACAATAAATAGTAAAATTAAACTTCCTTGTTCCAATTGTCTTTTTAATATTTTTTGATTTTTCAAACTCTTGGATAGAGCCAATCACACAAGCACAATTTTGTATACAGGGGGCTTGTTTGAAATTTAAGTGACTACACAAATTATTTATTACTAGTCATTCTCGGTAGCTGCCAGTGCCAACCGTCAATAAACTAAACTTAAAAATCGAAATAAAATAAAATGTAACATATCAAATTTAGGAATACAGTTTAAGAAAGGTATTCGAGGTCGCGGGTTGTGCCAAGGTGGCGTCCCTCGTACAAATTGCGTTGATTGTCTGGACAGGACCAACGTCGCTCAATTCGTGATCGGAAAAGTGGCTTTGGCTTATCAACTGCATGCCATCGGCATCATAGGTAAAAATTTGATGTATCGGGAATAATCATTTTATAGAGATAGAAAGTCGGTGTTATAGCGCAATAGAAGACTATTCGAGCAGATAAAAACTGTAAAAGATGATCACTTTGTGCAGATAAAGTCTGATGTCAAGAAGTCGAAGGAAAAAGCAAAACTAAAATTCTTTATCAACAACAGTGCTGATATAGGGTATTAGGCGGCAATATGGAATATCCATCGCCGGCCCGCTTCAGCTAAAAAAAAGAACAAAATAGTACCTAATAAATAACTTGCTTTTTTAGTTTTCTTTCATGGAAAAAAACGCACAAACTCGAATTTCATATCTCAAGCGTCAATTCCTTATTGACTAACATTTTCACTGTGTTTACTTTACAACTTGCTTTGTAAGACGTGTACCAAGGTCTAGCACACTGAAGATTACACCTCTAAGTCTTGTATCTCATTTTTCCCTTAAAAAACTAAAAAATAGCTGTTCATTTCACTTTTCTTTTGTTTTAAATACTTTGGTTTATTTAGCCTTATACAGTTTTGTACATTACAGCTGTTACGAGACAACGCGAGATGTGAAATTATGTATAGATAGATGTAAAAAGGAGCGTTTGTTTAGATGAGCCTGTGCTGCCGCTGCAGACAGAAATCTGCCGACTGCTGGAGTCCTTGTACGAAGAGCACGGGGACACACTGGCCCTGCAATACGCCGGATCACAACTCGTTCACAGCATAAAGACTTACAAGAAGACTGCCATTTTTCAGGTTTTGCCATAATCATGTTTATGTAGTCATATTGTTTCCTAAACCGCGCTGAACTATAAAAAATTTTTATTTTAATTATACACATCGTTTTATAATTATTATTGCCAATCGTAATTATTTTGAAAAATCAAGTATTTTCCCATGGGTTGATTTTTGTTTTTTAACAAACAGATAAAGGATAAATTTGTATTAAACTAAGATAACTCTAATAATTTAGATCCCCAACCTTTCTCGACAATTATAGTTGTTACCAAAGTTTAATTACTTAAATTCCTGTTAATTAATTTTCTACGCTGTTTTGTGTAATCAACAGAGTTGTATCTCCAATACTATTTACGTTAATGTAACACTTTTAATTACATAAAACAAAAACATTGTAGGAACGCAGTAGAGATGTTATCCAGACTATTTCCAGATATTACAGTAACACATTTGCAGACTATGACAAACAAAGTGCCTTAAATCTTTTTCTAGGAGTCTACAGGTATTTTAGTATTGATTTTAAACCGTTCTTTTTTATATTTAGTGAAGCAACCGCACGTCTCGTCTTGCAGCACACGCTTTACTGGCGGAAAGATTAGTACACAATCTAATATTATACATATTATCAGTACCTAATCGCTTGATTAGTACACACAGTAAAGCGGAAGCCTGCCAGTAAGCATGCATGAGCATTGCAAGCACACCAATTTTTAAACTTTTTCTTTTTTTTTAATTTTTTTCTCAAAATTTTCCAAATTATATTTTGATTTTCAATATATACACTTTAAAATAAATATTGTTTTAGTTTTAAGTACCATTTTTGTCTAAAATTACAAAACTATTATCCTTCCGCGAAAGCAACACCTGCTAAACGCAACACCTAGAAATAACTGTTACAATAAAGATAAGCACAATAACTTCTTTCCTGATTAAAAACAATTCCAGCCGTGGTTAGTTATATTTCTACTAAAGCTCTTCGTAGAGAGAGAAAGTGAGCCATTCGGTTAAAAACCTTTAAAATAGCTTTTAGACGGTCAAATATGTTTAACTCCTATAGCCGGCATTGGCGGGTAAGGGGGTTGAGTAGTTATCCTCCTCCCGAAATCTCGAAACTGACACAACCCCACCATCCTAAAATTAGGGGGTAGCGGACACCCTCTTTCTAATATTTGGAGGGTCTCGGTTCTAAAAACGCTAAAAATAGGTTTTTTGGGTAATACCCGAAAATTTTTTAGGGCCCCTACCCAATTTCGGAGTCGGGTATACCGCACAAAATCTGGGAAAATTACTAATTTTATTTTTGCAATTAAATGCGTATTCCGTATTGCTAATAAAGTCAAAAATATTTCCGTAAATTTATGAAAATTTTCAATTTAAATGAAACTATATTTGGTAATTTAGAACAATAAAAATTTTAATTGTAACCAACCAGTAATGTTGCCTCTAGACCAGAACCCAGTCTTCCTCCGTTGTGGGAACTGCAGACCGACATGTATTTGCATAACGCCTTGGGCCGACCGGAGATGGATCCCTGTGCCTGGTTCCAACCGGACCCTCTCGTCCAACGTCTTCAGTCCCTGTCTTGGAAGGAAGATCGGAAATTCGACGACGATTTGGACGATTTCGACATTTATTACAGGTAGATTTTTTGTGTATATGCTCGAATAAGAAATTACAAGTGGCAGTCATACGGTTTCCATATAAGTTGTTACACATAGTTTTGGCTCCTATTTGTGTTAAAAATGTTCCATAATTTGAAGTTTGCATTGGTGAAGCTGTTAATGCTTCATGTTTGCTTACACCTCGTGATAATTAGCAGATCAGAAATAATTACAAAACCTGTGCTAGCTTTCAAAACTTTTGTAATCACCAATAAAATTGGGTAGTCGCTAACAAATAGTGATTTTTCTACTCTGTTATCATGCTACAGACCTCCGGTTATTTAAAATGGAGGGATCTCTGGAGCTTCACAAGTTAACTTAGAGTATTTTAAGCTTAAAATATGTTTTAAGTTATTCTATCCGCATTTTTAAATTTTTTTATTGTTTTCAATAGGTTTTGAATAAAAAGTTAGTTTATAAAAAAAATTTTGATAAAATAATAATGTAATGGCATTATTCTTGTAGTTCTTTGAGCTTCGGAAACTGCTTTGGGGCTTGGTGATTCAGGAACCATCACTTTAATAAAATAAAAATTCTTAAAAATCATTCTATTATAAATTAATAATTTTTAAAAAAGTTTTTCTACTGCGTACAATTTAGGAACAAATTAATAATTATCATAACATACTTTTCCTTAAAGCAACAAGGTTGTCCTTAGTCATATCATGCTGCACTGGCCCGTATTAGTTGTGAGTTCTAATATTGTGTAAGATGATTACGAACAGAAATTCCTATTTTATATAGGTAGATTGGAACGTCCACTCAAACTTAAACTTAATTTATAGAAATTGAAAAACGAGCAGCAATTCCTATTTTATATAGGTATAAGATTGAGACGTCCGCTCAAACTCAAACTACAGATATTGAAAAGCCACAGAGGAAAGCAAAATGAATTTTCAATTATTGTAAAATGTCAGGTTATGATTGGTGTATTTTCAATCATAAATAAATTTGGCAGTACAATTTAATTAATAACCGTGTGTGTTTTATATTCTAATATAAAAGTAAAAATTGTAACAGATGAATAACTTTGTTGTAGAACGTTCGAATTGAGCTCTATGGATCAACTCCTCGGGAAGGAGAAGAACTGCTTCAAACAAATTGAAGTGAGCTCCCCTGACGACGACGCGGATGCAGCCGGACAGCCCGCCCTCCGCCTGTGGAAAAAACCACCCGGCGCTTCTACTAACGACAAAGGTAACTGTAGTGTCCACCATTATTAAGCCCACTGAGCACATCTCGCTAACGAAATGGATATTACGGAATCGAAATTATTATGGAATGGAAATTATACGATATTTTGTTGTATACAATGGGCTACTAAGAATCATTGTTATATGAGAGCCTATTGTTCCATTACATCAGAAAATAGCGATTTTTATGCGCTTGCTTTCTGGTAAAATTTTTTGTGTAGTCAATATCTATTTTTGTACAGACTACTTCCTTACAAAAATGTATTGCGCCGTCATAAAATTGGTTTATGGCAGATAAAGAAAATAGATCTGTATTAAAAGTGGATTTCCAAAACATATCAGTGATTCTTCAATTTTTAATTAGTCCTCTTTACTACAATATAAAAAGTGGAAGTTATGTGTAAAATATTTGAGGTCATAAAAAGGCGAAGTAGACAAAGAACTAATTATTAAAAATCGCGGTTCAAGTCATTACAGTAGCTATTTACTAACGTTATTTGTAAACTACGTTCTTCAAACCTTGATGAATTTATAGTTATTATTTCAATGTTTAAGACAGAGGTCATTCGCAGTCAAAAACTGATGAAGATGCACAAGACTCAAGCAGCGATGACACGGACAACGATTCAGATACGGAGGTAAAGTGTAAACAGTTTAACATCGACCAAAGTCACATAAGAGATATTCAGACCTGCAAAGTGTGTTTGCAACTGTCGAATCACCTTCACTTCTTGTTGGAAGACCGCGCAAAAACTACTGAAAGTACTTTTACTGAACTGAAAATCATACAAAGCGGCCAATCAGCTGCGCATTAACTATTGCCATGCTTAAACCACATCGTATCGTATATAAATTATTCCTCATTTTGATTTTGGTCGATTGAATAAATTTAGACACATTAAAATTTTAAACAGTTTTTTTTTTCTATTTTTTTGGTTAATATCAAAGCTCATTGTATATTTTTTATTAGCTTTTCTTTTCTTGCAGTTCTGTTGCTTTTGACCCTTGTACCAGGTGGTTATGTTAGCGTAAGTTTGAAAATTAGCGATTAAATCCCAGCATAAACAATAAAATTTTAATTATATGTAGTAATCGCGTTTTAGTTATAAGAGAATATTAAATCATAAACTATATTTTTTGCATTTTGTTCTTATACGCCCGAAACAATTAACCAATATTTAAATAAATAAATAATATTAGTGCAATAAATATTTTCTTTAAAATGATTGCAGTTTTAAGGATTAAAAAAGAAATTTTACGGATTGATCAATCCTTTAAATCATGCGTTATATGAAACTGTCTTAAGCTAAGGACATACTACTTTAGGACACTGACACAACTTATTAATTGGCTGATCTTACGGATTGTACATAGGTCTCACTATTATAGGTAGAAATGTAAAATTAAAACTTAGATTTTAGGTTATATACTCTTCCCATTGGAGTGCTGATTCCACAGTGACTCCATCCGACAGCGTGCCCGTGATGAAACTCCGACCTCAGACTCCTGATATTTTGCGAAAACGCTCGCCTAGCAATGCGTCTTTTAAGTTAGGATCTGTCCTGCCTTCCTTCGAGTAACATTTATTTTTTAAACAGTTTTCAAATAAGAAATGTGCTGAGCATAATTTTTTCTTTAATTTATATAGAATTTTTACAATTGATTTATTTTTGTTTAAAAAACGGCTATTTTATACATTGCTATGGAATGAATATATTAATAAAAACGTTACAAATAAAAAGTTCAACAAAGTACAAGTAATAAAACTTGTATCAAGAATTATAACCCAAAAAAATTTTCAGCTGTACAATCAATTTTCGACGAATATTTTTTAAAAAAAGTCACACATGCGATTCTTTAGCTGACGCGACTTTGCTTTTGACGTGCAGCGACTTTTTGTGTTTTCTTTTTTTTTTTAATTTTGGTTTTCTTTTTTAGCTTTTTGCCGTGCAGGAGTCCACGTAAAGTCGCATTATTCAATGTAAAATTGAAATATTAGACTGTATGTCGAAAACTACTGCGCACAACTAACTTACTCTGATTTAAAATTTCTGCTTACAACTTTACATTATGGAAAAAACACGCTTATGAGCATACCTTTCTGCCGAATTTCGATAAAAAAATTTGTGTTCAAACGAAAATTCTTTTGGGTTATTTTTCTTGATTTAAAATAAACATTTAAATAAAAAATTTGATTATTTTTGAGGATATGTCATGGATTTATTGGCACAAATATAGGTTGGTTTATGAATTGCAGGGAGGTGTACGGTTACTACGTGCGTCCGCTGAGCAGCAGCGACATGGACAAATACCACAACTACGCCCGTCTCGGCGGTTTCCGCCCCGACCCCGAGGACTTGGAATTGCTAAAACAGTTGCGCCCAATGAAGACGGACCGCTTTCACGCCCTGGACAGTCTGGGTCTCTATCAGTCCGTGGACTACAACCACCTCAAACCCGTCTCCCTTTTCACCAACGACAACAGCTTCCGCGTGGGTCTGCCGACGGTAAGCGAGGCGAGTCTGGCAGTGTACAAGGAGGCGGTCAAGTGCGCACATCGCGGACCGAAAGCACCCTCCGTCAGGGACGCCCAGACGTACAAGATATACGCCGCGGGGAAAATTAGAAGGGCGAAGCATAAATGAAGTTGATCTTCTGGGGTAAGTGATGAAACTAATGTTCGCTTCTCCTTGCTGGCCTGTACGGAGTTCACTTGACGAAAATTGATATTATGCTCTTCTCAAAATTTACAGAAAAAATGGGTTTTTTCGTGCAGATTGAGAGTCACGAAATGAAACATTAGCACAATGAGCACTCTATTAGTAAGTGCGACTTACGAAGTACAATTGATATTATGCTGTTCTCAAAATTTACAGAAAAAATGGTGCCATTCCTTCATTATTTGCCAGTAATTGGTTTTTTTTACAGAAATTCATTAAACTCGTCTATTTGTAGATTAATAACGGGAGATTGGTGTCTTAATTTGATTACGATACTCGATTTTTAATGAAAATTTATTTATATTTATTATTATCGTTTTCTATTTTGATCCACTTCGGTTGTTTAGATTTTGTTTATTTATAAACTGTGATAGACTTTTTATATTATTTGCATAATGTTTTAATAGTGTTATTACCAATAATATATCTTCTGAAAATAATAATATTAACATTAATACAAACATTTTAGCATCGAATTTTTAAAATTAAAATAAAACATAAATTTAAATAGTGAACTTAATTCTAAAAAGGAACCTAATCTAAAGTATAATGTAAAAAGTATTTCTGAAAATAAGTTGTACTGTTTCAAAGATGTCTACAACTATTTAGTTTGCCATACCAAACACACTAAAGTTGCTTGCTGCAGTAATATTCACACATTATTCTTTTGGCTTTGTTTTTATAATAGAAAACGAAGCAAAATACCTTTTTTTAATTTTGTTAAATTGTCAAATTTAATATTTTAAAATTTTTTAATGAACTTGCCATTATACCGCGCGGTATAAACGTCTACCAATTTTGAAACCCATAATAAAAATTGTCAATCACACAGTTTGCTTAACAATAATTGTTATTGTAGTAGTTACTAGTTTGTAATGGTACTACATATTTTAAAACGCAAATTTTAAGCTTTAGTTATTCTCCTATACTTATTTTCGCTTTTCATATCAAGATTCAAAACCCAGACACACTTATAACGTAATATGTTTTCAAACCATTACTCATTTCCAACCATAAAAAGCATTGCTGCATAAAATCATATATATTTTAAATATTCGCATTAATAAATATAAAGTGGTATTATTTAACCAGTTCCCAGAGCTGGTTAACGGGTATGTCATATTATTTCTATACCACTATGGTGTGGTGAGCCACCACCATGGGAATGGGAAAAAAAGCACCCTAGTTAAAACGCACCCACGAAAAAAGGGCCCGATGAGTGTAAAAACGTAATGAAACTATGAAAAAACGCACCCGACTACGAAAAAAGGGCCCCATGGCGGGAAAAGTCAAAAGGAAAGAACGCACCCTAGAAAAAATGCACCGGCGAAAAAAGGGCCCCACTTGTGTAAAAACGCTTAGAGACTATGAAAAAACGCACCCGCCTATGAAAACAGGGCCCCACTGTCAGAAACTGTTTTTTTATTACGTAAACGTGTTCAGAAGTTCAGTTTTGTTCAAAAGTTCATGCAGACAAAAAGTTTTGCAAACAAACGTGAACACATGATTTGCTTTTACTTTTTTAAATAAATAAAAAATTGATATTAAATTTGTTCAATTCAAAACGTAGAAAAGTTTGCTTAAACAAAGCGCTGTATTTTGCAAAATAAAATTCCCATCGGACAAGAGAATGTGTAGGACACAGCCAACAAAATACATTAAACTACACTCGGTTTAATATCTAAAATAAAAATATGGTCCTGCTGACGCAGCAAAGTGTTTACAACACTTATTAAACAAAATGCTCATCGACGATTTTTACTATCACGGAAAAATCATACACTCAACAACAAATCACATTCACACTAAAACCATGCTCATGGTGGTGATTTGGTGCAAAAAAGCACCCTAGAAAAAATGCACCCGCGAAAAAAGGGCCCGATGAGTGTAAAAACGCCAAGAAACTATGAAAAAACGCACCCGCCTATGAAAAAAGGGCCCCATGGCGGGAAAAGTCAAAAGGAAAGAACGCACCCTAGAAGAAATGCACCTGCGAAAAAAGGGCCCCACTAGTGTAAAAACGCTGAGAGACTATGAAAAAATGCACCCGCTTATGAAAAAAGGGCCCCACTATTAGAAACTGTTTTTTATTACGTAAACAGAGCTTTGTCAACCAACTAGGAGCACACGTCTTGTGAAAAAATCACCTATCGCGTAAAAAATTATTTTATCCTCACAATTTCATGTATTTTTCTTTATTTTTTAATACCATATCTTTACCATATCTTTATAAGTAATTACCTATTATCAATCAATTGCCTTTTTATGTTTTGTTTCTTTTCTTTTTAAAGCTTTTTAATTTAAAGCTTTTAAACGTGAAATTAAGAAAATTATGATTAAATTATATCTGGCTAACCTCCTAAATTAGTATGCAGACATGAGCGGACCAATTAAAATTGGGGGATTATGACATGTTTTTTTTAAAACAAATAAGAACGCTGATTTTTTTTTTAATTCCACCGTTTTACAAAATTTGCAAAAATAAATCAACTTTATCTCTTAAAGAATCGGCGTTTGGGTCCCAAATTGAGTAATTTGATAATTAAATTATAAAAATAGGTACAACTCCTACTTTTGTTTTTATATTGCTTTCGTTAAAAATTTTTACAAATGTTCGTTTTCAAAAGTAGTCAATATATTCAATTATCGAGGGAAGCTAATATTATTTGCCATAAGCCAAACGCTGATGTTTATTCAACAAAAAGTAATACATTTTTTATTATAATAAATAACGTGTTAAGACTATTTAAAAAATAAAAATAGCAAAAAAGACATAATTCAATAGTAAAACTTATTTGCTCGATTTTTTGTTTTAAATGGTTTCATAGTTTTTTTTAATTCATTATGCAAAATCCACAAATTATAGTTATTGGTTACCTTGTGTCCTCTGCTTGGTCTTTATTTCAGAAATAATTTTCCAAAAATAAAACGTGAATCGTTAACTTCAACAATTTTATTAATAAAAACAAGAAACATAGCAATAAAAACAAATTCATTTCCAATTATTATGTTAGAGTTAAGTGTAAAACAGCTTTTTATACATATTCTGTGGTTATGAACATGAAACATATTGGTTTTGTTTAAAAGCTAAATTTTTTAAGAAATTTTTGTGAGTTTTCATGATATAACACTTTCTAAGGGATCATCAGCTTTTTTTTAATTTATATTTTTTGTGCTAACATACTGCAATTACTTGTAAAACTATATTGACTGTAATTTTTTTTTAAAAAATTAAAAACTACTATTTTTTAACTGAAGCAAATTATTAGTATTAGTATTATATTATTTTTATGAATAGAATATATTTCAATTGTAAAAAAATAACATAATGCCTCTTAAGCTCTGCCCTTTATTTTAATTTAGCCTTAAGTTTTTATGTTATCTTATTGCCGCTTTGTTGCAAATATCTTTAATGATTTTACAAAGTTTGCCAAAAAAAACTTAGTTTTAAAAAATTTAAGATTAACTTTTTAATATGTTTTTTTTTTGTTTTGTTTCCAGTTCCACATACCAGGAGCTAAGCAACATGGCAGAAATTTGGAGCTCCTTAAAACCAAAAAGGAATTTCCACCATTCATTGCTGTACTTTTTTGTGAGTGCATTTTTTCTAGGGTGCGTTTTTGCACGAAAATCCTAGAGTAAGTAAAGTTGTCCAGCGACCATTTACCAAAAGAGTTTTTAAAGCATATGCTGATTAAAAAGAGACAGATTATTAGAACAAGACTACATATATTAACTCAGAACTCAAAATGACAAATAATATACCATCCCAACATTCAACAAGAACTCTCTGTTACTCTGAAATTCTCTTAATGACTTTACTTCAATACCAAACCAGAGGACATTTCAAAAATCAAATATACAACATAGCAAACTTTACCTCTAGACAACCACAGCGTTTTCAATAGAGAAAAATCAAATGGAATTCTTTGAATAAAAATGCAAAATGTTCAAAACACTCAAGTACTTTTAAAAACTCTTTTAAAATGAACAATCAACTTATCCTTCATAATCAGACCAACAAGAGACTTTAAAAAAAAGAGCTTTTACCCATTTTCTTCGAGGAAGACATAGCCAGGCCCACTCTCCTTTTTGCTCAGACGCGTTTTTTTTCTTTGTTTAAATTTTTATGCTATATTCTGTAGTTACTTTGTCAGCCCAACTGGGTTGCATATTCATTTTGTATTAACTGTTTTGTATTTTTTGATATGTAATTAAAAAATAAGAACACCTCAACTTTAACTTTAACTTTGAACATTGAACCTAATGCGAAACATATAAAGCAAGGCACCTTAAAATGTTTATAGTGCATTGACTAAATATATTTACACCGGTTTGTTCAATTAAAACCATTTAAGGTTTTGTTTTTATTGAAACCTGTAAAGAAATAAGCTGTTGAGATCCTCCAATCTCTGAACTTCAGGAATAAACATAAAAAACTTCAATAGCCCCCGCCTCAATACTAAGCCAGCTATATCTAAACCGTCTGTTCCTATACCACAATTGCAATTTGTTGTTCTTTAAACGGTTGCTCGTTGGGTAATTGAAACCATCAAACACAAATTAGCTTTGGTAACTAGCTTAACAGCAATAAACAATGACCAACCATATGTACATAGGTGTGCGGCGTGTCACGCGCTGGCACGTTGGTACTCGCTTCTAGTAAGCCGTGAAGCTAAAGCCAGTAATACATAGCTGGTAATTCTTGAAACCATTTAGCTATATGTTAAACCTGAGAGGCCCTCTGGCGTTTCTCGCACTAAAAATTTTAAGATGCCTCCTAATTCGTGCTCTTCAGTAAAATCAAAAAATGCACAGACAAGACACCAACGGGTCGTTTTCCAATGAGAAGCCCAGACATGACAACAACCAGAATTAAACATCAAACAAACAAACATATAAAAACATACGTTCGTGGATAATCCTCATCACATTCACCAAGAGAACGGTGTTGATTTTTTAGGTTTTTTGGACGGTAAGACAGGGCTTAAATTTTGTACGCTGCCTGCATTAACAAAATAAGTAACAAAAACATACCTTTTTCAGAACAAAGAGGGTAAATATAAAATTTACCACTAATTGCAAATGCTAATTTGAGAGGCCAGTAATTATTATATTTCCTTCTTCTACCTTATTGTCTTTATGGGTTATACACAGAGCCGGAGAAAATGCTGCCTTAGAACAGGTCCTGTTTACCTTTTGTGCTAACCTGATTGACCACACCTGTGTCCTAAGTTGATGGCCAGAACAGGTCTGATTAACCTTTCTGTGTTCAGTTTAGATTAACACTTGTTTACTTGGATCGAAATAGGTCACCCAACCTTCAAATGCTGAGGGTGGGGTCCCCGACCCGGGGCGCTCTGGGGTTAAGGAGTTCATGATCTTTAGGGCCTCAGGGTCCATGTCTTCATGAAAAATCAAAGAGAAAAAAACATCATCAGGATGATGGCTATAAAGAAAGTCTTTTGTTGCACATCATTGCGCCCATGAGGGTACCCTATGATCATTTATTAGCCGGGGGTGTAGCCAGGGTGCTGATGAAGTGGTAGGGAGGATTTAGCCAGTTCCAGTAAGAATCCTTTCTGGTGTAGGGGGGGTTTGCCCGGTCCTCACATGGGTTGGATGGGGAGGGGTCTGAGGGGCTGAGGAGGAGGGTTAAGGGACCAAGGCTCCAAAGGGCGGGGGAGGGGTTAAAATGGAGCCGAGGGGGAGTAGTCCGAGGTGAGGGGGGGGGCGCCCCACCCCTTCGTGACCTATGGAGTTTACTAGTCCCGCGAGTGCTGGGTTTAATGATTACATGATTACCTGTGTTAAGTTTTATATCTTGATTTACAAAACTGTAATGAGTGACATTTTTAACAGATATTTTTTAAATTTTTTTTTGTATTTTTGCATAGAATGAATGAACGAAATATTACACTACATATCGTCGTTACTAGTGAAAATGAAGCCACAGTTTGCAGTAAACATGCTATGATCTTTTCAAAAATTTAAATCAATTTACTACTATAGCAATTATAACCAAAAAGGATACATA
>JASAMX010034494.1:0-12323 GCA_030248175.1 Microlaimidae sp. YZB2_3
TCAGCAAAAATTCTGCCCCGATCGATCACTACATATAACCACGGTACTGTTTTGAAGCTTCACATTTTTAGATTCCGTGTACACAATCTGCAGAGCAGTTTTAGTTATAGTATATTTGAAGAATGTGAATGTACATCGCCCAGGTGGGAAAAACCTGAAAAAAAGGGGTCTAAGGTATTAAATTTTATGTAGTTTCAATCGGTGGAATCTGAGGCTCTCAGGCGAACCAACCTCCGGGTTCATAAGTTTTGTAGTAAATTTTTGTGCGATTTAAAAAAACCAGGGTCCAAAAATTAGTTAAAATTGTTCACTAATTTTGATAAGATGTATATTCTGTAATGTATTTTGTGTTTATGTGTAAATGTGATTTAGATTATTTCTGCAGATTTTAGTAATTTCATAGTTTTAGAAATTTCAGGATTATCGTTTCAGGACTTTAGAAATTTTAGGGTTATAATTTTAGGATTTCAAAAATTATAGATTTTTTAAAGGATTTTAGATTTGAAAAAAATTGATTTAGCATTTTAAAAACATTTTTTTTTTAGATTTTTATACATTTCAGGAGTTATAAACATTTTAAATCTTATTTTTATAAAGTTGCAAATTTTCATTTTTTAGATTTTTCAGGAAAAAAAATTTCTTTTAAATATCTAATCTAAGCCAAGCTTAGATTGTGTTTGCAACAACCGAAATTATTTATATCAAAACGGTCAAAACATAATAAAAATATATATTTATATTATATTTTTGAAATAATCACAAAATGAATAAATCACAAAAGGCGCTTCCGCCTGAGTTTGAAACGCCTTAGCGCCCTAGTAAAACCCCAGTGCAAGACGGTTCCCATGTTAATGAGAGTCCTCAAAAACTCGCAAGATCAGTTCATCCCCTCTTCTAGGCTGGTTTCCACCCATACAGTTACCGAAGGTAAACCAAACGTAGATGCAACAGTGTGCTCACGTGACTAATTTAGACACGCCCACAAATGACTTTCATGTGCAGAAATTTTTTCGTTCGCACAAGATCAGCAATTTTTAGAAAATGCAACGTGTTTGTGAAAATTATAATTTATAAATCAAATGTTAAGGTTTCTCTTAATAGTTTTCACTGCAAAGGGTTCATAATAAAGTTACCTTCGCTTTTACCTCCCCCACCCCCCTGGACAACTTTTTACCCTCATTTTCGTTATTTTTTACCACGGACAACCCAGGAAGGGGGGGGGGCCATGGCCCCCTAGAAGAAGATAATAGAAAAATAAGAAAAAAAATAGAAAAGACAGAAAAAAAAAAGAAAAAAAAGAAACACAGAGATAAAAAAATAATAAAGCAAAAAGACAGAAAAAAAAATCCAAATATCAATCTAAGCCAAGCAGAGCAACAACCGAAAATTATATCAAAACGCAAAACATAATAAAAATAAAATATATATTATAATATTTAAATAATCACAAAAAATAAATCACAAAAGCGCCCGCCTCAAAACGCTTAGCGCCCTAGAAAACCCCAGGCAAACCCCAAAAACCTCAAAACAAATATAAATCATCCCCTCCTAGCTTCCACCCATACAGACCAAAAACCAAACAGATCAACACTCACACAATAGACACCCCACAAACACTTCATCAAAACCCACAAATCACAATTAGAAACAACTAAAAATAATTATAAATCAAAACTCAATAGTTCACCAAACAAATAAAACCCCACCTCCCCCACCCCCCTACAACACCCTCACAACCACACAACCCAACACCTTAGCACATGGCCTGTGTTGGAACGATTTATTTTTATTTCTAGACTCTAAAATTTTTTTCTCTTTTTATTCATTAAATTTTTGTATGTCATTTTTATATTGCCGATTTAAACGATTATAATCTGCTTTTATGTTAGGGCTTGATCGCTTTTTCCAAAGACTAAGTATTTTTAATTGTATTATTTTAATATGCAATAATAAATTATTTAAAACCCCATTTGTGGAAGTATTACTTATCCAAAACTTCTCAAACCGGTGACTATTACTGGATAATTTATATTACATAAAAGACTAATAGCTTCACAAAATAATTTGGAATATTTTATATTCCTATTAGGAGGACGGTAAAAACAAACGTTTCTAAAAGGTTTTTCCCAAAAGACGTCAATTGAAGACTAATCTACAAAAAAGGGAATTGAAACGGTGTTGTTTTCAGCGGCCTCCGGGATAAGTTGTATTTGAAAAATCAAACCATTTGTGGGGTGGTTTCAGGCTAAGCCTAAGCCGGGGAACGTGGGTTGACATGGTTTTATTTACCCATTAAAGGGCACTGTTTAAGAAGGGCCGCATTTGCGCTTTCATTTCCGCAAAAAATATAAGATCTTGGGTTTTGGCTAATAAATTTGGTAAACACTATTATTACAAAGTTGCGAGTTCGACTCACATATTATTATAAAATAGAGCACAACAATTTTATTTAATACAAAATTGTTTAATAATTTAAGATTACTGAACACAAGTAGTTATTTATGCATGTTTTATAAAATTATATGGAGTCAATTTTATTTAAAAAACTCAAACCTAGCATTTTAGTTTTTATAAAATGCTAGAATGCTAATTTACTGAAAACTTTTTTTTGTTCTGACAGAATAAGTCAGCATTTATACTATTTTTCTGCCAAAAAAATTAGTTTGTACAATCTTGCCGTTAATATAGTTAGAAATTAATGGTTAATGTTTAAACTTCTTTCACAAAAGATATGGATTTTATGATTTGAGGGAAAAACTAAATTTAATTTTAAACATATTTTTATACAAAAATTTTGATAATTAAAACAAATTGAAACATAAATTACATTTTTGTGGTCGTACGTTTTTATTGAATAATTTTAAACGTGTGAAAACGAATAATAATTCAAAAAACTGAAACCTTGATAAATCTAAAAATTAATTTTTATGTAGCTAGTTGTTTAAAATAGAGAAATATGTGGAATTCAAACCGCTGTAATTTTGGAATAATGTTTTTATTACAGTCATGAAACTTTGTGACTACCTTTTTAAACTAAAGACGAATTCTATTAGGGTGAAAATAGCTAGGTGTTAAAGTAACCACTCGTTCTTCAAAAAAATATCACGTGAAAAAAAAACTCCTGATGTAACTTAATAATAATTGGTCACATCATCCCTGACAACTGTTTTTTTACTATTTTTATTTTCTCCCGTTCATTTTTTATTTATTCCTGAAAGCGAGCGGTTACGCCCTTAGCTTTAGCCTGAAGGCTTTTAACTTTACTCCAAAAACAGTTTGATTAGATAATTTAAAGTTTTTTCTAAGAGTTTATTATGGAATGTAAAAAGCCGAGTAGCTACAAACAAGCAACAATTTTTCTGTGTTCTTCAGGCTTTAGATCACATACTGTCGATTAGTTTTGTAAAAAAGTTAATTTTACTTTTAGATATTAAGGGAAGGGGGAGAAACCGGGAGTTAGACGGGGAGTTAGACCCGGGGGAGTACCGGGGGTGACCCGGGGGGGACGCAAGGCCCCGAACTTAAACTAATAAAAGTAACGGAATTTGAATTACTTTTACTTGACTTTTAAATTTGACTTACTTTTACTTTTATTCTTACTCAAATTTTGAAATTTCAATTACCTTTACTTCTTCTACTCTTATTCGGATTTTTCCCTGCAAATACCTAAATTCATTTAAGTAAAATTTAAATTAATTTTAACAAATCGATTCCCTATAAGATTGTTGTAAAATGAGTTACAGAAGAAAATTATTTAAGCCGCTAACACGCTAAACACCATTTATTTCGATAAAAAACTTATTACAATAAAAATTTATACATAAAATTATCAAAACACTTTGGAACAAAGCTCTGGAGCTCCAAAAACAGGTGTTTTGCTCCAATTCAAAATTACTTTTATTATACTTTTACTCTTAAGCCCGGTTCACTATGAGGTGACAATGCCACCGGTGGGAATGCCACCGGTGTCATTGCCACCGCTAGGTTCACCCAGCGGTGGCATTGCCACCGCTGGAGACGCAATGCCAACATTTCTTCGCGTGTAGAGCTAAGAAAACGTGGGTAGCACTTTTTTAACTTATCTGATTCTGAAGACGATGAATATATTAATATTTTTGTATTGTTTGCGCTTCAAAAAATATAGATTAAAAAGTTTGCAGAAGATGGTGGGTACATCTTATTTTTCAATGGCGCAAACAGCAGGAGAAACTTCGCGCTTTAGTTCAAGAAATGAGACTGCAAGATCATTAATATTTTCATGACTATTTTCGGATGTCTCCTCTTCCTTCAATTTGATTATTTGTTATCGTTAGTTGGTCCTTTGATTACGAAAACCCAAATTAATTGTCGGAAAATTATCTCGGAAAAAGAAGATTTATGATAAAGTTCCAGACGGTTTTGAACTTCATTAATCAAAAGTTCTTCTGAATCAGTAGCCATATTTTTTTAAGATTTATTTCTGAAAAGTATTGCGGTCGCAAAAACAAACTTAAAGTGTTTTTTAATTAAACATAAATGATTCTTGTTTTTGATTGTTTAATAAATCCGTCATACATCCTATTTTAACCCAAGGCCGTGCTTTAAATATTAGAAACTGCGCAGTAGAAAATTTTGCAAATTTTTTATTAATGCAAAAAATTGCAAATTCATAATTATTCAAGAACGTTTCCATGCTATGTAATGTCCGTATGTACGTGTGTTTAAAATCATGGGTGGCGCGGGAGCGCCACAGAACGATTTAGCCCCGCGGTTCCGCACCAACCATAATTAGAGAACGTGGGTAAATTTTAAGATTCATGTTCATCTCCTTCTTCTTCTTCTTCTTCTTATTATTATTCTAACGCTCAATTCTTAAAATCGATATTCCTCCTTCGTTACTGATTGATCAAAAATGAACATGGGCTCATTGGAAAGAAGAAAGAATTTCGCAACTTTCTTAGTAGCCCCTTTTTTTTATTTTGGTCTTTGTTATAGTTTTATTGATCAAAATAATAAATTGGAAAAATAGACAAATAAAAACTCCCAACCGCACAATAGCAGCCTTTTTGCAACAATAAGGATTGTACAGAGCAGGCAACGAACAGCCCCTCATAGAAAACGCACAAAAAAAGCAAACCGGTTTTAGTTGCTGGCAGAAACCGAACCAGTTCCCAGCGCCATCTGCTTCAACCTCGCAGAAAACGGCGAAAACAACAAGGGTGGTATGCTGAAGGTTTAATCCAACTTAAAATTAATCTGAGATTAGCGATTGTCGACACACAGTAAACATACTAACAGTATTGATTAAATAATCTAGGTTAACGGAGTTAATAGACTTTATCTCAGATTAAATCGCCACTAATCCGAGATTAGCGGGAAAAACCGGCAAATTTTTAATCCACCTCTGGAGGTGGTTTAGAAGGTTGCATAAATTAACAATTTAATCTCGAGTTAGTGACGATTTAATCTGAGATTAAACTTAATCTCAGATTAAACGCGTTAAACTAGATTATCTAATGGATACTGCTCGTATGTTTACTGTGTGTCGACAATCGCTAATCTTAGATTAACTTTAAGTCAGATTAAACCTTCACCATAGGACCCCAGGGGTGGTATGCTGAAGGTTTAATCCGACTTAAAGTTAATCTGAGATTAGCGATTGTCGACACACAGTAAACATACTAACAGTATTGATTGAATAATCTAGGTTAACGGAGTTAATAGACTTAATCTCAAATTAAATCGTCACTAATCCGAGATTAGCGGGAAAAACCCGCTAATTTTTAATCCACCTTCAGAGTTGGTTTAAAAATTTGCATAAATTAATAATTTAATCTCGAGTAAGTGATGATTTAATCTGAGATTAAACCTAATCTCAGATCAAGGCCGTAGCCAGGGGGGGGATTGGGGGGATTAATCCCCCCTCAAATTCTGGGAAGGCAAAAAATTTTGTAAGGGTCCCCCTTTGGTTTTTTTAATAAATTAGAAAAAAAATTTTTTTCCAAATCACTTTGCAATGTATTAAAGCTATTCAAAATGTATTATTTAGAGTGATTTAGGTTCATGAAAGTCTTAGTTATAAAAAAGAAATTATTTATATTTCAAAACATTAGTGCAGTGAGTTTAAAAATATTGTATTTTTATTTTGTATAAATATTTGCATAAAATTTTCAGAAAACGTTTGTTTTTTTTATAATTAAAATGGTAATAAAATACCTAATAAATAAAGATTAGGTACTTAAATTTAGTTTCTTGGTGCCTTTTAAGAGCTTAAAATTAAAAAAATTTCCCACCCTGGGGGGCATTCTGCCCCCCGGATCCCCCTGACAAGGGGCTCCGCCCCTTGACCCCCGACCCCAGAGTACCTTTTTTTAATTCTTACATTACTGATGACAAAATTAATTCAAAGTTTTATTAAAAAAATAATAATGTGTCAGTGGCGCGGGAGCACCACGCGGCGGTTTAGCCCCACAGCACCACAGCACACTATAATTAGAGAACGTTGGGAAAATTTTTAGTAATTTATGTTCATCTTCTTCTATTTATTATTATAATTCTAACGCTCTAATTCTATAATTCTAATAATTCTAATTATAATTCTAACGGTTTCAACTGTGAATTTAGTTCACCGTTTAAAATATCATTATCATATGGTGGGAATTTTTATTTAATGGTCAGCTGGTTTAAAGGAAATGCAAATTTCCTATGGTTCACGTAATGTCCATCTGAGACTAGTCCACATCTTTTATGTCTAAACTTATGCCCGGACAAAATCGCCCCTTTTTTCCTTCTTTATTTTTTAAAAAAAGCATTTTTCGTAGCTAGTTTTTTAAAAACTATATACTTAAAATTTATTTTTTCATAAAAAAATCTTTTTTTTTAATATTAAGTTTTGCAATAAAACCACAGTATTTTTTTATTTTTTATGCAATGCGCACGCGTTTTCACGCGTTCTTTCGTTAAAACCGCAATATTTTTCACTGGTTTCTTTATACAATGAAAACGTTTATTTAAAAACCGTATTTTTCATTGCTTTTTCTAAAATCCACGCGTTCCCACGCGTTTTCTTCTTGAGAGAACTGCCACCGGTGACGGAGTTGAAGATCCAACACAACAGCGCTGGCAAACTGGAAAGTACACCGACACCGTCCACCGACACCGACCAAATTCTACCGTAATTTTATTTGAATTTTTAAGTTTTGCTTAGGCTTAGAAATAAAAATTCGCAACAAAGGTGGTCGGTGTCGGTGTACTTTCCAGTTTGCCACAGCGCTGGCATTGCCACTCCCAATGTGAACGTCCTATGTTTAACGTCAGACACAACAGCGATGGGAATGCCACTTCGCGGTGGCATTGCCACCGGTGGAATTGCCACCTCAGTGTCAACTGGGCTTTATTTTCATTTTATAAATAGGTCTTACTTTTACTTTATTTATATAAAATTTTGACCGTTACTTTTACTTTTACTTTACTAAATATAAAAAACCACAAATTGCTTTTTCTTTTACTTTACTTAAACTAAAATTTTCTAATTACTTTTACTTTTACTTAAAATAATCGAAAACTATTACTTTTTACAACACTACTCTCAATATTATTTTACTCTCAATATATAGTGTGGCCGTTTGTGCTTCAAGATCATTTTAAAAAGCTTTTTTAAGCTTTTCCGTAGTTTCCAACACACCCATTGTGCACAAATTTAAAAACAATGGACGGTTCATTAATTTTTTGGCACAAAAATCAGAACATTCCCTTTTGACTGAAACTTTGTTTTGCAGTGGGAACATGGCTCGTCAGATATCCGCTTTTCTCTTTTTAAGTTTTTAACTCGGTGATGACAACGTTCCACAAAAAAACTGACAGATTCACAATCTGCGGAGAAAAGTTAAATAAAAGCGCAAAGGCGGCGCTTTTTAATCAGTCCCCTCTAATGGGTGAATATCGCAAAGTCAGCCTCAGTTCGCCGGCTGAGCCTAAACCATCCCACAAATGGTGTAATTTTTCAAATACAACCTTTTCTGGGAGGCCGCCGAAAACAACACCGTTTCAATTCCCTTTTTCGCAAATTAGTCTTCAATTGATATCAATTCTAAACGGTCCAGGTAAACTAACTTTACGAGTTTTAATATCTTTTTTGGTGAAAATGGCAGCTTCACCGCCTGGTTTATTTTCTCTGTCATGCTGATATATATTGTAATACCCGTTACCATTTATTATGCTTTCAGTAATCTCGGAATTTAACCAGGTTTCACAAAAATTATTAAAATCGTATGTTTTTGAATGCAGAAAACAATTTAATAAATCACAGTTTTCTTAACTTATCAAACTTCTAACATTAGAATATTTGCATTTTAAACTGAATGAACTATTGTTAAATGTGTCCCTTCCCGCTACAGGTTTGGGTTGGTTGGTTGATCTCTAACCCTACTCAATTTAGCCGACTGCTCATTTAGCACATATTTTAAAATTAGATTTTTGTTATTTTGGTGGCGTGCGGAAAAACTGGTGTTAGTGACGCCTTTTTTTCGCAGGCCACTTGTCATATGGTAGGCTTTTTTGGCAGATCACCCAGTTCCACTGACTTCTTTCGCTTTTCCAACGGCTGTGAAGGACGCAAGTCCATTTTTTCTAGATCAATCTCAGGATCAGCTTTTAACTCATCCCTGAAGCATAGAAGGTTTCTGGCGTGGAGGGCTTCCTGCCCATCATGATTCAGCATGGTAATTTTTACCAGCCGTTTAAAGTGGATGGCTCTCTGTCTTCCAAGGTGTTCCACTCCAGGAACTCGGTTCCAGGCTTCTGTTAGTTCAAAACCGCAAAGCAGCTCTTTTAGCTCAGATGGAGTTTTATCCACGGATTTCTCAAAGTTGGAAAGAACAAGTTGTGCTCTCATTTCCTTCTCAGAGAGAATCTCCGTGAGTTGGTAATCAGAAGTTTCGCTGGGCGGAAGGCCTTTTCTCGCCGCTGCAGCATAGCTTACAGGTTTTGTTGCAAAATGATTCAAATATCAAAAACGTGCCACAACGGATCAATTTATTTCTAGTTTTATCTGTATGTTTTACTTTTCTGGTTTTATCCGTATGCTTTAATTTTACCAAGTATTCAATGCTTTAATTGCTTTATCTGCATTTTAGTTCATGTCTGATGATGATACTTTAAAGTATCGAATCGTTACAATATGTATGGAATAAAAGTTTTAAGGACTGTTTTATTATTCATCGTGAAACTAAGGTTTCCACCAAGCAAAAGCTTCCATTATATAGAAAACGAGTTTTGGTGTACAAAATATAGCTGTGCAAAAAAGCTTTATTAGAAGCAATTAGAAAGTAGCCTGAGCGTTAAAGTCACTCCTGCTATAGTTCTTGCGAAATTTTGATGAAAGATTTAGTGTGCAGCCGAAAATACTATAGGTTTATATTCTTGATTTAAGCACAGATATTACAATAAGTCTAATATTTATGTGTGTATTAGCATGAGAAAGCAGTGGACGCTTTTGTGTATATTTGGATTCCCATCTAGATTTATTTACTGATTTTAATTGATGTTGCCGCTATATAAAACAGAAGTAGCCCGTTTCAGCCATAGGGTTGTCATATAACTTTTAAACCTGGTGCTTAGATTTATTTGTTATTTGAAAAAAAAAAATATATATATATATATATATATATATATATATATATATATATATATATATATATATATATATATATATATATATATATATATATATATATACACATACACACACACATCCATACGCACATGGCATGCGCCTGCCCGCACTGGCTCCCTCCCACACAACGCACCTCACATGCATACAGCACACACGCCCCTGCTACCGCCTGCCCCCCCCCCCCCTACACACACACGTCGCACCACACACACACACACACACACACACACACACACACACACACACACACACACACACACACATATACATACACAGCACACGCACATGCACACTCACACACATACACAGCACATGCACACGCACATGCACATGTACATGTACACGCACACACGCACACACACACACACACACAAACATACATACATACACATACCCATACACATACACACACAAACACACAGACACACACACAAACACCCAAACGCACACGCACACACACACACACACACACACACACACACACACACACACACACACACACACACACACACACACACACACACACACACACACAGGCACATTCACATGCACATGCATACACATACACAGCACACGCACACGGACACACACACGCACACACATGCACATACACAGCACACGCACACGCACATGCATACACAGCACACGCACACAATTTTTAACAGTTTCAGAACTTACTTGTCCAAAATTCCATTCGCATTTATTGACTTGACGTCCAAAATTGTATTTTTTTGCTTTAAACAAACAACCGTTTTCTTCAAGCAAGTACGCTTGTTTTTCTTTTTCATTTTTCATATACACTGGATCAGCTGAATTATATTTAGACATCATAAAACAATCAATAATACAATGTAACTAAAACAGCTGTTAAAAAAAGCAGCTGTGTTATTAAATGCTTAGTAACTTTTTACTAACTTTTTGGTAAAATGACGAATATCGCTATAAACAACATGTTCACCAAAGAATTCAATTTTTTTTTCAAATGTCAGTCATAATGACGTGTATCTTTAATCCTATCTTTAACGTGTATGGCTGTTTTTTTCTGAATTTTTTAGCTATTTTAGTTACTAGAAAGGCGAGGGCCCGACGGGCCCTCTCCTTTATAGTTTTTTATATCGATGTTTGATATAATTAAAATTAATATACACAATAATAATATTAACAGAAACGTTTTTAAAAATAAAGCAAATAAAATTAATATTTATTAAATCGTTTAAAATGAAGGTCTTCAATCGTTTTGAAAAATGATCCACTTGTGTTATTAATTTCTGCAAATTTAAAAATTATAAGAAAATTTAGAACATTATAAAATGAATTAGATAAATTAATTCATTTTTTAAAATTGAGAACAAGGGGAGTTTTTTAAAAATCGGTTTCACCAGCAAAAATGAGTGATCACACACCTTCCTTATCATTTTAAAAATTGCACTTTTCAAAATCTTTCAGTATCTTAACGCAAAATAAATAATATGATCTTTCAGGGTGATTTATTGAATAAGAACTTTGCTTTTACAATTTAAAAAACATCGCGTTTTTGATTAGTCTTTTATTATGCACGTGTGCAATCCACTAAAAAAAATCCCACCATTCTTAGCTTTCCAAAAAGCTCTTTACAAATTTCACAAATAAAAAAAATCAATGCAAAAAAAGTTTTAGCTTCTTTAAAGAGGATAAATCAAATTCCAAAATTTTAAATCGAAATAAAAATTCAACTTTAAAGAGTACAAAAGAATGCATAAAACTGTATTCCAAATTATCTTTAACTTAAGATGGTAAAATTTTAAAAATCTTTTGTCTATTTTATTTCGTCTAATTTAATCAAAAATATATAATATACCGAAAAATGTGCAACTCCTATATAAAAAAAGTACGGAAAAGTAGGCCATTATAATAAGCCTCTCCATTTAAATGACACTCTCTACTATAACTCCAATAGTAGCCATTTCCCGGGGGTGCCTAAAAATGGAGAGTAAGCTATTATAATAGCCAGTTATTGATTTAATTTCACTTCATATATACTCACAAGTGTAATACTGTCGGAGCCGCAGGAGTTTCTGCGTGTCGGACAGTATTAAACTATTTAATATGGGAAAACTCGTGCGGCCCCGACAGTATTACACTTGTGAGTATATATGAAGTGAAATTAAATCAATAACTGGCTATTATAATAGCTTTTTTCTTTTCCCATTTTAACTCGCCGAATTAAAATGGCTACTATGCCATTATAGTAGAGAGTGTCATTTAAATGGAGAGGCTTATTATAATGGCAATTATAATTATAATTATTATGGTTTATGGCTTATTTATTTATTATTTATTATTTATTATTATTAATATTTATGGCTTATTATAATGGCAATTATAATTATAATGGTAATATAATCAAAACAATTCCTTAATTTAAACTATTAATCTGCGTCCAATCAAATTAAAAAAAATTTGAAAACAAATATTAAAATATTATGACAATTTTATGCTTAAAACATGTTTTTTTAATTTTAAAATAAATAATTTATTGAGTTTATTAAAATAAAACATCAATTTGTGTAATTTTTGTATTATTGCTCAAGCCTGAATCAGCGTTTAATTTGCTATGTATGTGATTTTTCTTTTAAAAAAACATTATTGCATATTTTTATAAATAGCAATACGTAAACTTGCGAACGAGGTA
>JASAMX010034495.1:0-10032 GCA_030248175.1 Microlaimidae sp. YZB2_3
GCCAGATAGTAAAATTTGGGGGTTCTCAGAGGCTAAAGATAGGCCTTGCTAATCGCTCGGCGTCAAACTATAAAATAATTTTAGTACCACAATTTCCCCCCAAAAAAATTCTCCGCTTCGCTTCGCTCAGCGGTCACTTTGATAGTATACATACATACATCTCGCTATTTATCTTGCCTAATTCTAATGTTATTTCAAAATTAGTGCAATATTTCATAAGTAATAAGTACTACACAGAAAACAAAACAAACAATCATATTGGTTGACTTGTTATTTCCCCCTCCTCTTTCAAGCCGCCTATAGCATTGGCTCGGATTTTGTTCACATAGGTAGGTACCCTAAAGAGGTTAACCATGGAGTTGAGATGCTGCTCATGTGCTTTGGTACAATGTGGGTGTAGCCAAGAGGTCCTTAGAAGATCTCTAAATTCCTTTTTTTTTTTTGAAATCAAGGCTCTGCCAATGTCCGCTAATGTAATTTTTAACTAAGAGGACATGTTTTAACCGCTAAAAACATGAGATAATACGATATTAGTCCAAAAACAGTGTATAATACAGCTTTATTTATTTTTATCCCTGCATTTAAACGTTTTCAAAATTAAAAGGGGTAGGCCCCCCCCCCCCGAAATTTGGGTTTTTGTACTGCAATTCCCCCCCCCCCCTCCCCAAAAAAAATGAAACCCTGGGTACGTCCCTGATTTATTTGTTTATAATGTTTATTATAAGTGTTAAAAAATACTTGAAGCAGTTATATGCAGCTAATCTTCAATAAAGGAAATTCAGTGTTGCGATAAAAATTTTACCCAAAGCGTAAGTTTTTTGAAAATTATAAAGAAAAATATGTGCAAAATTTTATAAAACAGTAAATCAACAAAAACTTTTGAACAAAATCATAAGAAAAGTTTATTCCGCTGCTCGGACAATGTTTAGAACTGCTTGACTCCTCAAAAGATCGTTTTATTACAGTATAACGATATGCATACGGGGGGGGGCTAAATATCCCGGCCTATAAGCGGGCTAAACTGACCGGGGGGTCAGAATAGCCCGGCATATCCGCCGGGCTATTTTGACCCCCCGGTCATTTTTAAGGGGAGTCAGAATATCCCGCGACACCGCAACATTCGCCTAATGTTCCGGAGCTCGGGCTTATTTTGTTGCTTATTTCAATACAAACAGTTTAGTAACAGGATGCCAGCTAGGCTAGGTCCACACTGGACTTCGCCTTGACCATCCTGTTTAATTTTTTGCAAACTAAACCATTAAAACAATAGAAATGTTCTTCCGAGCTCTGGTTTTAGTGCTGTGGAACGTCCCCTTAAAAATTCAGTTCTGAAAATGCACTTTATTTTCATGTAATTTCAATACTAACCATCCATCAAAAGCTTAAACTTTCCAATTCTGGCTTCAAAATCAAGGATTCCAGATTACCGCAACTTTAAATTCCTCAAATCATCGATTTTACTTGATTTTTGATATTAAACTTAAATTTGAATATTTAGTCTTTTGAAAAACATTATCATGTTCAAAATATGTATTTCGACTTGCTTGTTATTTTTTGAATAATTTTAGTAGTAATTTTACCGCGTTTGTCTGCTATGAAATGCGTGGCAAAACTATTTTAAAATAGGAAAACATCTTGTATTACAGAAAATTACATTTTTTGCACAAAAAAATTCGCATAGTTTTGTATATCGGCGGATTTAATTCAATCATGTGAAGAACGCGGTATATCATACATGAAGGAATAATGTGCGTAAAAAAGATAAAATGAATTATGGTTGCCACTACGGCGAGATCAGTCAAAATTTATGTATATAGTATAGATGTGACCGGCAATATGTTTACATTAATGCACATCCTTGAGTAATTTAAACATTTTCTAATCTAAAATTTATCAAGAATTAAATTACAGATCAACATTAGAAAAAATTTAATAAAATTAAAGTTTACTGAGATTGCTGCACAATATGTACTGGTTATAAATATAATTGAACTTTCAGTCAGTAAACACTGGAAAAGTTACAATAAGGAGGATAGAATAGCAGGGGTTGTTTTTATGTACTTAAAAGTGTTTCCAGTGCCTATATAAAAAATTTCAGTTTATAGCCATTTGTTTTTTCTCCTTATTTCTTTAAAAATTTAAGACAGAACATATAAGGCAAGCAGTATTTTACCGCTTTTTAATGTAGCATTCCCATTATTTAAATTCATGTTGCTTTTATAAAAGTTATAAAATGTTACAAACGTTAAAAATCCGGTCTCATTTCTTATTAATATTATGTTCTCGTAAATTTATTTTTAATTGATGTTACGACATTAGAAAATTTATTTTTTCAATATTTAGTGAAGTTTATCTGGTATAATGTTTTTGTGAATTCAGAAATAAAAAAAATTTGCACTAAAAACCAAAACAGTAATAAAAGCTACTGCTCACGGTGTTTAAATGTTACAGATTTCTTGAAATCAATGAAACCCAACTGAGCAAGCCACAAAGTGATACAATGATTATGGTATGTTATTGTGATGTATAGGCACCTTGCACTGGAACTCAGTTTATACATAAAGTATGCAATAAACATAGCAAGTCACCATAATGGATAATTACCGTATCTCCTACTTATCTTTCGTAATATGCAGATCAAGGGTTAATCTGCATACTACAAAAGATAAGTAAGAGATACGGTAATTATCCATTATGGTGACTCCCTATGTATATTGCGTACTTCATGTATAAACCGAGTTTCAGTGCAAGGTGGCTATAGTATTACAGTTTCTCTGTTAGCGCCAAGTAATAACTGCCTTGCGCATTCTGAAAAAAATAGTTTTAGTAGAAGTTTTAATAGAAGTAAATTTTGTTGAAGTTTTAGTAGACGATATTGAAGTTAATGTTACTGAGTTTAATACAGTTTTAGTTAAAGTTTAGGGTCTCTAGGCTTAGGTTTGCTTTCTCAGGCTTATGCTTTAACGGGGGGTGTCTAAAATAGCTCTGAAAATAAGCCATTTGGCTTTATCAGATCAGTGTGGGGATTAAATATTGCGATGAAAATTGGCAATATTGTGTTTGCTTTTCCCTTGGTGAATGACAAATTAGAAGGTACAAATATCATTCAACTCTTATATGTTTGATAGTATATGTTTCTAATAGTTCCAGCGTGAAATTGCTGTAATGAAGTGACACTCGAAATATATACTACTGCATTACCACTGCAGTGCTCCAGGAATGGTCTGACCACCTACGGTGGTATTGACCCAGTCTACTAAGGACTGGGACCGCTTTCCACTCAGACCGGTCTCTGATTTTTGGTCTCAGTCTTGTTTAGTCATCTAAAAAGTAGAATGAGTCTGTTTTTTACCCTATTTTTGGATCCCGGTTTCTAATTTTGAACTTTTACATTAAAAATTCGATATTTTTCATGGTTGCATTCCTAAAACTTTTGATCCCGGTCCACTGGGACTGGAAATGTGTTACGGACATCGGTTTGTTTGGAGTCCAGATTGGTTATCGGAAAGTTGACTGTGCCAAAATTTCCTATTTTTCTGCAGTTTTCCGAGTGTTTCTGTTTAGATCACAGGCATCGAAAATTCTAAATATACAGTAAGTAAATTTTAGATTTTCATTGTAAAAGTAAAATTTTAAACCGGAAGGGGTAAAAAACGACGTCGTTCACTTTTACGGCAACAAAACTAGACTGGTACCTAAAATCAGAGACCGATCTATGTAAAAAACAGTCTTAGTTTGCAATGCACCGCGTCCAAAAGTTTTATAAATACCACCGTTATATTCAAAATTTTGGATGGCATGTAATCTACACAGAAAAACAGGTTTCAAAAAAAGGGTGGTTTTGGACCCAGTCCATTTTTCAATGACCAAACTCGGCTGGGATAAAAAATCAGAGATCAGTATTAGTAAAAAGGTCTAGCAGTCCAAGATGAGACCATACGAAAGTTTAATGAATACCACCGTTAGGGAAGATGGAAAAATTAAATTATTTCTCTGTTTTCGCCCACAAAAATTAAATTGCCCAGTTATTTTTTCCTGCATATTTTTGATCAGTAAAACGGCAAAAAAAATTGGGCGTGAAATCTTTTAATTTCACATTAAGTGAGAGTAAGATATTGGAAAATGCGTTCGCAACTTATCCCCGTTATTTCTTGGTAGTAAAAGTTAGTGTTTGTTTAAATCTGGAAACGCGAAGTTTTTCCTTAATATAGTTTCACTAATCAAAAAAACCTGGTGAATTAGAAAGCAGCACATTTTGTTTGTTTTTTAAGCAGGTGATTGCGTGTGTTTTTGTAGTCATAAAATATAAATCTCACACAAAAGAACACAAAACCAGGAATGACGTTTGAGTCGGAAAAGTGATTAGAACATATGAAAGGATTTTTCGACTGCCCTTTTCACTGATGTATTAAGAATCATTCCTACTAAATAGATTTAGTATTTAATAAAATCTGAGAAATACGTTCTGTTCTGCATTATTTTGAGCTGTTTATATTAATTTTTCCAGGTTGTTATAGAACATTTTTGTTATTTTGATGGCACATGTATGAAATTGTTTTAAAAAATATATAAATGTAGAAATTACAAAAAAGTCCATTTAAAGAAAATAAAACATTGTTTAGGAAATATATAGCATATTATGACTGCAATTAAAAATCGACTTTTAAGACTTACAGTATTTTTTTAGGCTGGAATTCTATTTCTATTTATTTGTTTTTCACATGCCATAGAGATTGACAATGGACTGGTGCCACTGGGAAGTGCTCAAAATAAGTTAAAAGAGTGTAAGTTTATTTAGATGCCTAAAACATCTTTAATTATTTTAAAATAAATAAACTATTTTAAATTTTTTTATCAGTAGAGCTCAGGGAACGTAGCTCACATATTATTTAAGTTTTGTTTGCTTTTTGGAGTATTATTACAGATTAATAACGTTGTATAAAGAAAGAACCAAAGAATATAATATACATAAAGCACTGTATGAACTTAAATTTTCTTAAATTCTCAACATCAAAATATTATAGATATCTCACTTTTTTAAAAATTTTTCCTTCAATATTATAATTCTTTATTTAATGTTAACAAAAATATATAATATACCGAAAAATGTGCTAAAAATGTGTGAAAAACTATAATGGCCTACTTTTACTAATTTTTTTATATAGGAGTTGCACATTTTTGGGTATATTATATATTTTTGATGTTAATATGTATTTTAATATAATTTTATTATTTTAATTTTTTTATTCATTAAAACCGAAAAAAATAAAAACAAACAAGTGTTTACTTAAGTTTTTGGTGCTAAGCTAAATTTCACAATGTAATTGAAAAATGTGCTTTATCTTTAGAAAAACTGTTTTTTATAAATTTTTGCACAAAAGTTTTACAATTTTAATCTATTCTTAAAAATTTAGATGTGAATTTTTGTCTCCAACCTGTCTTCTACCAGCATTTATTTTAAATTTATCTGTTTCCACCCTGCCTCCTATCTGCTTTCAAAGCAATTTTAGCTGCTCCCTCCTTAAATGGTTTCAAAAACAACATATAATTTAAAAATTTACCGGGTTATTAGCAATGCCAAAATGTGCAGGCGAAATTCACAGCTGATTGGCTCCCATCTGGTTTGTGGTAAACGGTTGTTAATAAAATTAGCAAAAAAAACTAAGGTGGAACTCCGTAGCTCAAAGGGATTGTTTTGGAGCTTCTCAAAAGGGAGCTTTAAAGTACATTTGAAGCTCAATTCTTTATAGAGCTCCAGTGTCTAATTTCTATTGTCTTAATGCTTAGTTCGCAGGAAATTACAAAGAGACGACGATTGTGTTTTCGATAGAGTGTTCGTATTTGAATTAGCAAAAAATAAGGTGAGGCTCCAAAACTACAAGGAAATTTTCAAAAGATTTTAAAAAGGGAGCTGAAGCCCCAGTGCCAACTTTATTTTTAATGCTTTAATTTGTAAGGAATAACAAATAGACAAGAGAAGAGAAGTCCAGTGCCAATTGGCTTACTTCACGCTTTTGATGGATGGTTAGTATTGAAATTACATGAAAATAAAGTGCATTTTCAGAACTGAATTTTTCAGGGGACGTTCCACAGCACTAAAACCAGAGCTCGGAAGAACATTTCTATTGTTTTGATGGTTAGTTTGCAAAAAATTAAACAGGATGGTCAAGGCGAAGTCCAGTGTGGACCTAGCCTAGCTGGCATCCTGTTACTAAACTGTTTGTATTGAAATAAGCAACAAAAAAAGCCCGAGCTCCGGAACATTAGGCGAATGTTCCGGCGCCTTTAAAACGGGGGCGCCAAAGAACATTTTTAATGTTTTATGAGATGTATTTAGTTTTTGGATATTTAGTTTTGCATAAGGTGCATACAATTTCCATGCAATGTATACCTGCTTGTTCATGTATGCTCCTGTTTTTCTGAAAAAAAAAATAAATAAACAAGAAATAAATGCTTTAGTTCGTAAGGAATTACAGCGGGATGAGCGAGGAGAAGTCCAGTGTCGACTGGCGGACATACCGGCTGACATCGTGTTTCTCATGGACGGTTCCACCAGCGTCGGCAGCCACCATTTCGATCGGATGAAGGCTTTTATTAAAAACTTCATCGGCGGATTTATGGTAAGTTTACAAGGCAAACTGTAAATTCCACCGACACCGACACCGCCTCAAATTTATGCAAATAGTATATTGATGTGCAGGTTGAGCTTAGGCTTAGGTCTAGGATAAAATTTGCATAATACTAAAAATTACGGTAGATTACGGTAGATTTTGGTCGGTGTCGGTGTCTGTGGAATTTACAGTTTGCCGTTTACAATTACTTTATTGTTGATCTGAGGACGGGTTGCTTTGTTGTAAAGAAACATTTTTTACAATTGATTATTACACGTACTTTAGTTTCAAACGGCGGACAACTGGACGTAATGGTTTTTAAAAGCGATCCAAACCAAAAACACCATTCAACTTTTTGACTTTTTTAAAAAAAAATCTTTATCTTATTATTGCTGGCATTTTAAGCAAAATCAAAATAAAGCTTTTGGCCATCTAGGGTTATTTTCTGCAAAATATTATTAAAGACTAATAGTTTGTATATGACTAACAGAAAATTGATGTCTCAATTGTTTTAAATAGAATAACGGTCTTTCAAGATTATATTAGTTTTGTGTTTTGTTAAGTTTTAATGTAAATTTAAACCTATATTTAAGCGAGAGACTTTTGTATTGTACAGCCTAAATTTCGGAATTCCTCTTACTTTTTTTGCTTATTTTGGGTGCATAAAATAAAATCAATCGTCCTGATTGAGTAGGTTAGGTTTATAAATATTTTTTACAGTCAATTAAGTTGCCTAATTATAGCGGTTTTAAACCTCTGTGCATGGTTTTAGAGAAAAAGTTTTTTGACTATTGTCAACATCGAGAAAAATGCAAAACAACCAAAAACTTTTGAAATCAACACAGAAAAATTGCTAAAAACAACCAAGAACTTTTTAAAACACAGAAAAATTGCTAAATTTGAACAGTTTTGTTGCGGGGATTCCCCGGATATCTGGCGGTTCTAAACTTAAATAAGCGGTTCTGGCTCTACAAACTACTTCATTATAAAAGGAGCGGCGAAATTATAAAAATTAAAAATTTCAGATATCCAATCGAATCGTGAGAGTTGGTGCCGTACAGTTCAGTAACGAACCGCAAACCATTTTTCCGCTCAACCAATTCAGAACTCTTGAACCCATCCAGAGAGCTATCGACCGAATACGATACCTAGAAGGTGAGTTAGTTCCACTGGGGAAAATTTAATTACCAGCAGCCGCTTTAGTGGCAGTCATTATATTAATATTTGTTGAAAATTTTGTCTTAAATTGTTTAAAAATTTACGACGTGCAAGTTTAAAGTTTGCGAACCGCTAAGCTGCCCTTCTATTTTCTGAAGCTCCTTTAATTAAAAAAATGGTGCTTCACCAAAGGTAGGGTAACTGACTTAATTTCGGCCACCTTTTTTATTTTTTTGGATAAGTTTTTTTCTGGTTTTTCCAATCGATCCAAAATTTGGTCTAAAAATCAAACGATAGCTATTTTTGTTATTCCAGTGCAAAATTTTTGAATTTCTAGTGGAGGTTTAAAGTTTTTTTTTATAGTGGCCGAAATTAAGGCGCGAGCCATTCACTTCGGCCACCTAGAAAAAACTGGCTATAACTATTGCCAAAACGAACAATGAAAATTTTTAAAGGTTGCAAGTTTATCCTTAGGTATTGTTCTTGGTACATATAACTTAATTTTTTCCCGTTTGCAAGTTTTAACAGTTATTAGCAAGACTTTAAATAATTGTGTTTAAACCTTAAAAAACAAGTTTTAAAAACTTGTATTTTTTGTTCAATTTTTATTTTTATTTTTAAAAAACGTCAAAAAAAGTCCAACGAGCAAAAAATTCTTTATAAATACGGTAGTACGATGATATTTAAAAGCAGCAATAAACGGCAGGTTCTTTCACCTAAAGTTTAAGGTGGCCGAAATTAACGGAATCTTAAAATGCGCAGTCAGTTAAACGAGTTGCAAAGTGATTTTGAAGAAAATATAAAAACATAAAAACTAACAACTTTGAGCCTTAAATAGAAGATATTTTAGGGTTATATTTTGATTCGTTCTAAATTTGATGCAGTTTAAACACAAAGCAAAAATTAAGAAAATCACAAAAAATCACTTTTTGTATGAAAATGTTGATAATGTAGAATAACAAAAATAAAAAACTTTGAAAAAAACTTTATTCAGTATTAATCCAGTTACTTTTGTGTTAGTTCTTTTGTCTTGTAAAAGTAAGCTAATTTTTTAACACTCTAAATTTGGTGGCCGAAATTAAGGCCTGGCCGAAATTAAGTCAGATACCCTACATCAGAGTAAATTGTGTACTGGTAGCTTTCCGCACGAATATTTTTTTAATTATTTCGTTTTTTTTGGTACAAAAAAGCTATGAGTTCTTGTTTTGCCTATGTGGTTAAAGTTGAGATGATATATTAAAGAAAAAACAATAACCGTGTCAGTTGGATATTTGGTTGGTTAATCTTTCCAATTATTTCTGAGAAAAAGATGGAAAAATTGCAATGTGTCAGTGTGTCGATTCGGAATGTGTGGCGATGTTTCAATTTCATTCATCTCAACAACGAAAAAAAGATTCAAATCCAGTATAAAACCCACCTATTACCGACTTTTTATATTTACACTGTTCATGTTTTTACATAAATTATAAGTCACAGTAGGCGTTTTTCATACAGGCTTTGACTTGACTGCACTGTCTGCGATCAATGTTTCAATGGTTAATAGCGAAAATTGAACTGGGTTGAAACGAAAAAAGTAAATTTCGTCCGATCGGCGGTCAATTCCAAACAGCTTCGATAATTGTCCCTTTTCTGGTGTTAAATATTCGTCGTGGCCGATTTGACACCCTTTTTAATGCGTTTAGACGTTGACGTTATTTTCCGTCGGAAGTTGCTATTTTACGCCGCTCCAACCCCAGGTGTCGCGGTCGCTCTCCTCCCTCCTCCCCACAAGTTTAACCTCAAGTGGTTGAAAAAAATAATTTAAAACGGAAGTGGTTCAAGTCGCGCACGCAGTTTTGACAGATAAGAAATATTATAGCGAAATAAAAATATAAAAAGAAATGAAAGTATCGCAAAAATATTTCCCGGGTCGAATAATTGATCGCCTATTGATTGCGTTATTTATGGTTTTTTAAACAGCTAAACGCCATGAAAAATCAAAGAATGGACAGGAAATAATAGACAATGATTGAAAACATGAGTTCTAAAATCCACGTCTTTACGGTGAAAGAAATACACATTTAAAAAAACACTAAAAAGAAACAATTTTAGTCGATGTACACGACCTGGTTACTGAATAATTTGTATATAATATATAAAATATATATAGAAATTAATACTAATGAAAATTCTACATAGCAATCATTTTAATTAATTACGTAGTTTTTGGATCCGTCAGGAAGGAACTTGGAGTCATCAAAAAATTCTAGAAACTTAAAGCCGC
>JASAMX010034496.1:0-13855 GCA_030248175.1 Microlaimidae sp. YZB2_3
AGTCTTTTCTGGCATTTAGTTTTTAGACTTATGTAGCTTTATACTATTCCATTTAATATAAGGCTTTTTTTTCGAAACTTTGTTTCGTCTTTTGCTAGATTTTATATTTAGAATTGAATTTTAATGTTATATAATCCAAAACGTAACTATTGTTAAAAATTGCTATAAGCATCAAATACGTTACTTTTTCTCAAGGACCCGGTCCACTGAATGTGTCAAGCTGCAAAGTTAGTAGATTATTATGATACTTCAGATAATTTTTCCAGAAGTTTTTAATATCATTTTTTGATTTTGGCCAATCTGTTTCGGCCATTGAAAATAAATGATTCGTCAATGCTAAATTAAAAATAATAATACAGTTTAATGAGGCTTTCACACCAAAGAATCGATCATCCTGTATTTAAACAATATATTCGCAAACTATTAGAATATCACATATCTACTATTCGATTCTAACAAAAGAAATATGAGACTTTTTTGAAAAAAAGCAAATTAAAGCTTTATTAATAATGTTTAACAACAAAAACATTATTCTTTAATTAAAGAATTTCTACAAGCCATGACCAGTCTAACTTCGCTTTTTTTTTAGGACAGTTGAAACTTATAGGAACTCTGGGACGACTCCTTAAATGAGTAGTATCGACTTATTTAACTTTGAAATTTCAGTAATATTTCTTGGAACTATTTTAATATTTTAATAAGTGTTGAAAAATTTTGGCTTACCACAAATTTTTGAAAAAAATAATGTGCAGCATTATTCTTCAAAGGTGCGGTACCGAATCAAACTTTTTCTCTTCGATTTTCTACTTTAATTTAATACCTTAGTTGTTAAATTGGTGCAGTACCTGTCGAGATATTGCATTTCCTGGACAAAAAATTCTTGATTTTTTCGCCAAAAAGACTAGAGGCCGGTTTAAACCGGAGTGAGTGGATAGTGAACGCGTGCGTTTACATCATTACACCGTCATTGTTGCTGCGGTATGAAGGGTGTGCGCTGTGCGTCACCTATCAGGTGCCAGTCCAGTGTGAACCGGCTTTAAGTGCAGGGAAAAATATTGGGCAAACTTAATCTTGATTTCGGCGGAGCATTAAACACTCAAAAATTATTGTGCGGGCAGAAAACAGTACACCATATTTTATTTTGACTATTTTCTCATTAAAAACAATTTAATAAAGCATTTCCAACAAGTTTATTAAACTGATAATTCTTCACAAAAATATACAAAAAGACAAAAAAATGAAATCACTCTAAAAACAAAAAGTTCTAACACCTTCCGTTGTTATCATTATAATTTTGAAAATACCCAACAAATTTTATCATTTTTATATGCTTTAAATAGAAAAACTTTTAATTTAACACATATGTGATATTTGGCTATCTAAAACATATTTGATTTTGTGTTAATTCGATTTACAACTTGAGTTTTTGATATAAAAAAACTGTAAAGGATCAAGTGAAAAATGGTGAATTTGAAGTGACCTCTGAAATTAACATTATGATTAGTTTTACAATAAAAAGGATCAAAATAGAAATTTTTTTGTAAAAAAAATTACTTTTATGTTTATTTGATAAAATATCAAAAAAGTATTAACTAGGTCTCGAAGTCGATAAAATACACGCAAAGTCAACTCACCACTAACACGACTAAGCGCACTGCATGCTCAGATGCGCTACAACCTGCTTATAAAACCGTTATATATACCCGACCCGACAAATCACTTCCGTCGTTTTGTGTTTCTGTGGCAAAAAAATCGAGGTTTTTTGTACGGGAAACGCAATATCTCGACAAATACTGCACCAAAATTAATAATAAAGTATCAAATTTAAAGAAAAAGTAGTCGCTTTTTTTGAAAACATATTTTGTAACTTAATTTTTTATACCCATTGAAAAAACTTTCAAGGATGAATTATCGAAAAAAACGCCATTTTTGGGGGTCATATCTCCTGAACCACTAGAGATATTTTGATGAAAAAATTTTTGTGGGCTATTGGGGCCGGGGGTTTTCACAAAAAATCAAAATCGAAACCGAAAAGTTTGACTCGGTACCGGTACTTGCACTTTTAATTAAAATAGAGCAGAATTATGAACAGAAGGTGCTTCGGAGTTTTAAAACAAGAGTTCCCACAACTCAAGACTCCGAAAAGCTTCCAACTATTTTGTGCTGAATTCATGTCACTATCTGCATAACGGCCCGGCACCCGTTGCCTTAGAGCTTATAATAAACAAAAGCAGTCCCATTATAAATGGTAGGCTGTGCCGAAACGATACTAAAGGTTTTTAGAATGCAAAAAAGTTTGTAAAAAGAGCGCGATAAATTGAAAGCGAAGAAGAAACAAAAAAATTTTATGAAAAAATATAAATGGTTAAATATAATATATAAATTTAATTAAAGGTAAAATCCTTCAGGCTAAAATTAAGGGCGTAACCGCTCGCCGTCAGGAAGAAATGAAGAATGAACGCATGAAAATAAAAATAATAAAAAAGTTGTCTGTAACCAATTATTATTAAGTTGTGTGTGTGTCACGTATTTCTCTCCACGTTATATTTTCTAGCAGAACGAGTGGTTACTTTACCACTTAACAATTTTCACCCTTATAGAATTTATCTTTAGCATGTTCTTATGCATGTATTTTAATGTTCTACGATACGTTTACTATAAGTTCCTTTGCAATGTCTCTAAAATACTCACATTACTTTAATTGGACATATGTATAGGTCAAATTATTCCTTGGAAGGATAAAAAAATTATTCGGTAATTCACATTCTTTTGTAAAAAAAAATAAAGTGTAAAAAACTGATGCTTCCACCCCAAATATTTTACTGTGGAGGTCCGGCCATTTAAACTTAAGTTAATTCAGAGCCGCAAAATTCCCCTTAAGTTCTCTCCGGACAGTTTTTATTGCAGAGCGGTCAGTACTAAACCAATTGCAATAAAGAGCAAAAATTACCCATTTTTATTTACACACAATTTATTTTTGAATTATTATATTTTTGCGTATTATAATATTTTAAGATATTCAAATGACGAAAATTAGACTGATTGGCGAAAAGCAGACAACAAATCCTGTTTACTATAATGATATTTTTTGAATTTATGTGAAATAAATTTTTAAAATTTTAAAAAAATAAAAAAAACATTATTAAAATTAAAAAAAAATTTGTGGTCGAATCTGTTTTATGTGGGAATCGATCTCGGGACCTTTCAAAAATTTGACGACGCGCTAACCGACTATTCCACTGCTACCATGGGATGATGAGCTCTAAAAGCGACTTATAAACAAACCCTCTGAAATAAATCGATAAAACGCACGACGTACGACAGAACTTTTTATGCGTTAAAAAATACAAAAGATATTATGGCCTTCCAAAAATTATAAATTTCAATAGAAATATAATATCTGGAGCTTTAAATTTTACCAAATTAAATTAAATCGAAGTTTTACCGAAATTTTGAGAAAATTAACCCCCATTTTTCACGTAATATTCTTTATTAAACCATAAATACAACAATATTCAGTTTAATTTTTACGTACGTAAAAGAGGGTAACTGTGTTTCTCTATTGGAAGTATTTTTTTTTTAATAAATAGTGTGCAGTAAATATTTTTAAGGGTTTAAAAAAATTTCATTGCAATTTGATTTTTAATATCAATTATTTCAATTACTTACAATAATATAATGAATTTTTATTTTATAAACGTGATATTTCTGCCTTTTTAACTCTCATATAATTTCTTTAGTGTAATATTACTGTATTTCACGAGATCTCGTATGCCAAAAATTGCGATTTTCCATACTTAAGTAAACTGTTCGGAGAGACCTTAAATGATTAAGTTAATGATTTTGAATTGCAAAATATCTTTTCTGCCATTTCAGCTGCAGTTTTAGAACTAGTTTTTATATTCTAATAGGTTTTGAAAAAAAATGGCCGGCAAAAAAATTAGCATTGTTTTTTTAACTATTCAGAAAATTTGGAACAAAAAAAACAAATAACGGATCTCCGGGGGCGTTCCAGAGCTCCTAAGATTAACCCTAATTCAATTTCCTATTTAGGATACTAACTTATTTAGGATAAGAATATTTTTCAAATTTTTGTACGGTTTATTTTTTTTGGAGTCAGTTAGTATACAGGAAGTAATCTGCGGCCGAAATCATTTATTAATAGTTAACGGAAGGCAGAACTCGAGTTTTTTTCCAGTATTTCCGGTTTTGCTACAAAAAAGAAACAGTTAGATATTTTTTCAAGTGTTGTTTCCAAAAAATAGGAATAAATACAAAATAAGCCTAAAAACTTGTATATTTTGTTATAAAATTACGAAATTTATGAAAAACTGATATACTATTCAATTTTCGACATATCAAATTTTGTTTTTTATGTTTTAGCGGCACGGTTATTTAAAAAAATAATATGAGACTGAGGTTTTAATCTAAGAGATATTTTGATTTTAAATCCAAAAAAATTATTTCACTTTGAAACCTACTTACAGAAATAATATTTTTTAGCCTTGCTTAGTATGACGTTGAGTACTCCGATTGAAATTTGCACATTATAGTAATACCGATATTAAATCTTAAAAAATGATGTGCAAATTTTTGGTGCACACATATCTCGCGATTAAAATTGTCAATGGGTGCTACATATATTTATATATTTATTGAAAGTCCAATATATACATAGTATTTGGTTCGCTAGTAAAGCTCTTTTAATTTTTTCGGTACACCTTATTAATATGTATTAATTATAATTTTGTTCTGCTTTACTCTGGTTTTCTGTATGGTCACGACAAAAAAACGATTTGTGTGGTTTCAAGCTTTGCCGCTTAAACAGTATGGTTGTCAGTGGACAATAACTTATGTTTCTTGCTGCACATTTTACACCTCCTTATGTTTTTAGCTTTTTAACATATATTTTCTGTTCGTTTTTTTTATTGGAAAATTCAAATGCGTTTTATTTTGTGGCACGTATTTTTCAGGATTTTTATTTTTCCAGTATTGACAGGCAAAACGTGAACAAATGAAACCAGCGTGAAAAAATAAGCGGATTAAAATATATACAACGTTTTTCACAGCCAGTTTCATGCAGTTACATATCGTCAAAAAATAAAATAAAAGAATAATTCACAAGCTTTATCCAGAACCAAATTTTAAAAAAAGAGAAAGTTCTTTATACAGTTTGTCAGTTTGTCCAAAGTTTCAATCAAATTAACACACTATAAAAACCAGTTTCACATTAAGAAGGTTAGTAATGTGTTTGTCATCCTTTCGTTTTAAAAACTGGCACGTGTGTTTGGTGTGTATTATAAAAACTATAAATAAATTAAAAACAAACGTCAGTTCGTTCTTTTTTGTTATATTTTGCTCTTTTTTTATAAGGATGCCGATGTATAACCAATTTTTATACTTCTTGAGTATATACTACCCGATTGTGTTTCTTCTGCGAATGAAAACGCAAATTTAAGCTAAATTAAAAAAATTGTTGTAAGAACAACAATTCTACACATTTTGCTATCAATTAAAATTTAGTCGCAAAAAACACCTAACTATAATCTTTAAATGTTTTATAATTAAAAAAGTCTAAAATAATAAAATTCAATGTTTTGTAATTAAAACAATCATAAGTAACTATTTAGCTGTATTAATTTTTTATAACACACATTGTTTAGCACGGAAATCAAACATTCAGAATCTAGCGAAGTAAAACAAGAAACATTTTGTTTTGTTTTATTTTGCAATAATTTATTAAAATGCGCAACGATTTGAAAAAACACATTTTTTAAACAAACATTGTTTTGTTTTTTAAGAGTCCTTTTCTTTGTTAGTTTAAATTATAATTGTTTTCTGATGTCTCCCGCGATTAGCCATATTTTTAGACAGAACTTACAAATTTTTCAAGTCAAGGAATTATTTTTGTATTATATTGTGATTTGAAACATTATGCTAATAAGAGCTATCAAACAATAAATTTTGACTATTTATTTTTTTGATATTTTTTTGTTTTGATTTTATAATTGTAATCCATATTGGTTTTGTATTTTGTATTCGCAAATTCATTTTATTCTTCGCGAATTTTTAGCTTGTTTTTATTATTTTTATGACTATATATTGTAATTGTACCTTAGTGTCTATGTGTATTGTACTAATATATGTTTAAACTTGTGCAATAAAAATCAATCAATTCAATCAATCAATCAATTTAAATGCCTTGTATTTCAAAAGGGAAATGTTTGCGTCCGTGGTGTGAGGTGACTGTGTTTTCCAAAGAACTTATGAATTTTCACTAAAAATTACAAATAATTTACAAAATGGCTGCCCCAAAGAAAAGTGGAAACTTTGCGGAATACAATAAATATGCAATAATGTGTTTATATATAACCATTTCTGATTTTAGAGCGCTAACGCAGAAGAAAACAGTGTCATTAAAGATTATTAGTACATTTTGAGTCTTACTGTTTTTCTTCAAGCAGCGAGCGCTTTGCTACCTCCGTTTGAGATGTGGTGAAAATCAGAAAGTGTTAAAAGGCTATGATAAAGCCTTTTTAAAACATACTAAATTGTTTGAAAAAATATAAAAAAAATTCGCTAAATTAATGTAAAACCTTTTTCAAGTTACATGTCAAAGGTTAACCCCGAAGCTCTTCCCGTTAGTTTCGTAAAGCTCAAGTGTGCTATTTTAACGTAAATATATCATTAACGTTCCATCATTTTTCCAGAGCCGTAAATAACCAAGAATAATCGGAATCAAATTTTAAAAAAATATGAGAAAAATCTTTCTTTTGTTTATAGCTTTGGCTTACGCAGGGCAAGGATTATATTAATATCTTTCGGTTTTGTAAAAATATGTTCATGCGCTATGCACTGTTAGTATTATAAAAACGCGTTCATGTCTACCTTTTCCACAATAATTTCAAGCCAAACTGTATATGTACGCAGTGCTACACACAAAAACCGTAGAAACAAGGTTGTGTCTTCTCCAAATGGAGTCACAGCTTTTGTTAAAACAGCCTGTACTATACTTCTTTCTTTTATTTTGATATTCTATTGATAGCATGGTGATTTTAAATCCTGTGCATATAAGTCGCGGGTGACTTATTTTACCTTACAAAAGAAACCTCCCGCATAAAACAAGTCGCTCCTAAGCGGTTTTAAATTCACTCGGCCATTTTTTGTTGTAATCGCGATGTATACATGTAAACAAACCGAAAAGCATTTTAAACCCACGCTAACGGCGTCTCATGCTTACTCATGTTAGCGAAACTTCCTTTTGAGTATGTAAGAATATGATTGTGTCATGTTTAAAGCAATGTCTCACTACGAAGATGTGTCAAGTGAGCTGCTGCCGAAATCATTGAAAAACTCTGTACAAAAAGAAAAAACCATGTATTCAGGTAAATAGATATTTTACTTCGACATATTGGATAAATATAATTTAAATATACATGATGTATATACGGTGAATTTTGTTATGTTTTTTGAAAAACAATTTTAAAATTTTAAAATACGGGTTACATAACGCTTACATAAAAGCTTTAAAAAAAGTATATCTCGGCAACGGGACATTGGGAAACTAGAAACTAGAACTAACTAGAAATTTATGACATTGGGCAGCTCAGACTTTAGTTTATCAGATTGTTTTAGTTCGATACAAGAACGTGGCTTACTATCCTCGAAAAATGCTCTAAGAATAGAGTGGGAAAATCTTGGACTTAATTTTTTTTAATTACCACTGCGTCAGACTAAAATCACTACGGTTAATTAGTTCACCGTATAAAAAATCGTGATTAAAAAATGGTCTAAATTTTTTATTAAGCGAACAACTGCACAAACCATATGCTAATTTCTTAAAGTCCACATACTTCAGAATGAGTTATATTTTTTTGTCCAAAGATACACACGCGTGCGGTGAAATCCCCCCTTTTTCTGTTGTATTGGTATAACGTTTAGGATTTTTTTCCGTACTGCTTGTCAGAGTTGTAAGTGGACCATGTATTTGTATTTTTAATCTCTATGTTTGCATAGAATAATGTATTGCAACAGTAAAATTTTAGGCAGTATATTCTTTCCCAATTTTTCAGTTTCCTTGATTTTAAACTTACCAAATTTTGTTAAATTTTGTAAATAAATCTTAAATTTTGTGTTTGAAAATTCACATGATTATACGTTTTTTGTTAGTCTATGTTTTTCGTTTGTTTTCAGGGGATTTTCTACAGGAGTACCGGAACCCGAGATTGATTTCTGGAAAACTGCAAGTTATCCTACGACGTATGGCTATTGCAAATTTGATTGTGGGAATTTGTATACTATTGGTCGGTAAGGAAATATTCCATGCTTGTCTTAAAATATTACAAAAAATTATATGGAACGAGTTATATTTTTGATATTAAATAATTTCTGTCAGCACTGTTACTAGTATTGTAAAAAGTTCTTTTTACTTTTACTTAATGTAATAAAAATACTGGATTTTGGATTACTTTTGCTTTTACTTTTAGTCGACTTTTGAAATTTCAAATACTTTTACTTTTACTCTTACTCAGATTTTCCACGGCCTTAAATTAATTTAAGTAAAATAAGTAATTTTAATGGGTAGATTCCCTATGGGCTTGTTGTAAAGTGAATGGCCGAAGATAATTTCTTAAGCTGCTAAAACGCTAAAAACATTTATTTTGACTAAAATATTAATAAAATGACAATTTATACATAAAATAAAACGGAGCTATGGAGCTCCAAAAACCGGTGTTTTGCTCCGTTTCAAAATTACTTTTATTATAGTTTTACTCTTACTTTTACTTTAAAAAAAAATCGTCTTACTTTTACTTTACTTAAATAAAATTTTGACGATTACTTTTACTTTTACTTAACTTAAATTAAAAAATCACAAATTACTTTTACTCTTACTTTACTTAAATTAAAATTTTTCAAATTACTTTTACTTTTACTTAAAATAATCCAAAATCAATACTTATTATAACACTATACGCAACCTAATTTTTTTACACGTAGACTATGTTCACTCAACATGCAAGATTTTATTTTTACGCGGAAAAATAAAAATAAAAAGACGTTTTACTTTCTTAAAAATTAAAATCTGGGTTTTCTGTAAATACTAAAAATGTGCGAAAAAAATACACTGCATATGATAAAATGTGCCATGCCAAATGTAAATCCATATCAAATTTTTTTGAAATGAATGTAGTCATTTTACACATTTTTGGATTGAATTATAATTTAAAACATGATTTTCTTCTACCTCTATTTTGATTTTCTTTGTAGAAAGTTTTATGATTGTTTGTTCATTTAATTAGTTTATTTTGGAAAACTGCTTCAAAACAACTAACTGTCAAACTGTGTTGAAGAACTATTATTATTTTATTGATAACTTGTTAAAGGAGCACTGTCACAAATCAAATTCCTATAACGCCCGAACCGGACTGCTCCTTTAATACTGAACCGATTGAGCTGAAATTTAAAAATGTTGTAGCCTTGTAGTGGAGCACTCTAAATACCAAAGTTGAGTTAGGTAGGTTTGGTATTAAAGGAGCAGTCCGGTTCGGGCGTTATAGGAATGTGATTTGTGACAGTGCTCCTTTAACCGCTGAGCTCTAATCTTGCAACAAATATTTTTTGGCGCATCATAAATATCAATTTGTACCAAATAAACAACAATACAAACTATACCCTGAATTAATTATACTACCTCATTCAGCATTAGAATTTAGCGGAATTTTTTGCTATGTAGAAATCCATACACCTCTGTAAAATTTACAGCCGCCTTCAGCTCGCAAGCGCAATCTCTCACACGATCTAACGTCTCCACGCTCGTGGAGTTAGGGTTGGTTCATACTTATGTAAAAACGTCCTTTGGACTTTTTTACATAAGTATGAACTAACCCTAACAGTATTCTTTGAGCAGTTGTTTTAGGAAACAATTTATCTTGTACGTATATATATTTTCAGGCTCCTCCTGTTTGGGAGTTGGTTATGAAATGTTCAGAAAATGTCACTTATTGTATAAAAGAGGAATGATATGCCCCAGCAACACCACCAACTGTCCCGGTGGTACTGGTATTTGGCAGGGAATAATTTGCATAGCTGCCAGCACCCTTGGGGTTATCGCTTTAAGACCCAAAAATGTAAACCGAAGTCTTTTAATTGCATATCAGGTAAATTTTACAAATCTAAAACATTTTCTAATGTTCTTATCAGGGTTAAGAACTGTAATTTAAAAAATATATATCGTAAAAGCCATCTCCATAATAAGCAGATTATACGGATTTTGTTTAATATAGCTGCAAAACTATTGACAAAGCTACTGTTAGCATTTACTTCTTTGACATTCTTCTTTTGAAAAATAAACTGTTCTTCTTTTGAAGCTATTGATATCTACAAATATTTGTTAAACTATGTTATTTTTTGCTTTTATGACCAATGGCACTTTACGGCATATTATTTTTACATAAAATCAACCAAAAAATTTAGAAAACTCGTTATTTACATAAAAAATACTGCGTACGTTGAAAATTGCTGTAAAAAACACCAAAGCAGCATTTTTTTAATTCCAAGCGAAAAAATTTAATTTTTAAAAAACTGTATATTGGCAATTGTTTAAAAAAGTTCAGTGTAACTTGCACTCTTTGATGTTCTAATAGAAATCTAATAAATTTTTAAGTATTTAAAATTTTGAATATCTACTTATCTTCAGTAGCGTTCCACTTAAACCAATTCAGCCGTTGTTCCCATGTTCTCAAGGTGAGGTGAAAAATATTTTTAAAAAGAAGCCTTCAAAAACATATCAGAAATAAAAAAGTACAAATTGAACTTTGTAAAAAGTATTTATGCAAAATAAACTAAAAATAAAACAAGAAAAAGAAACAATAATACCCCTAGCGTATTTTTGGACCAAGAAGATACTGATTAAACTCAAATGCCACCGGGGAGGGTCCACTAAACGCGTGCTGACTAGGTGTTATCTTAGCAAGTAGTTTAAAACTCTTGGTAATGTTTTAATTTCTGGGTTTTTTTCTTGAGAAAATTTATGGGACTCTTTTTTTAGATAGAAAAATTAATATTAAAGAGTTTTATGCATATTTGTTTGAAACAAAATTTAATAAAGCCTTAAATCGTAGTTAGGAGTTTTCCTAACCCGTAACTAGGGGTTATTGCTTTAACAGTTTGTATATACAACAAATATGCATAAAATTAATAAAATATCAGTTTTTGCCAAGTAAACAAAAAGTTCTGTTAGATTTTTCGAGAAAAAACCCAAAAATTAAAACATTAACAAGAGTTTTAAACAACGTGCTAAGATAGCACCTAGTCAGCACGCGTTTAGTGGACCCGCCCCAGGAAGCGACATTACTTAAACACTGAATGTTGTTGATTTAATGCCAGCGGTTTATTTCAAATCCATTTGCAAATACTTGAAATGGTTAAAATAAAAATATTAAAATAAAAATATACCAATTTATAACTGAAAACGTCATTTATTGTTCAGAAAGATATTACAATATCATGAAAAAATTACTTTCTGTCATAATGTGTGTTTTTTACTACTGTTTTTATATTAATATAAATATTTATATAAAATATACTATAGGCAAATAAAATCTAGCTGACCGCAAAATTTGCAGTATTTTATCGACTATTTAACAACAAAACCATTTAAAATTTTTCACTAAAGCGGATTAATAACAAAGATTAAAAACTGTATTTTAATAATTATTTATCAAATTACTTAGTTTGTAACCTAAATTCAAATTTTTTAAAGGCCAAAAGTTGGTTAATTTTTGTATATTTTGTGAAAAGGTAGAATTAAAAAAAATTTTGCGTTCTTATAGGCACCTTGCACTGGAACTCGGTTTATACATAAAGTATGCAATATACATAAGCGTCACCATAATGGATAATTACTGTTATTCCCCACGTATCTTTAATAGAAGGCAGATGAACCGATCAAAAGCGCGCGAAATTTCAATTGGTTAATTGTTATGACGAAAACAAGTAATGTATGAAACGGATGATTCCATTATGGTGACTACTATATTGCATACTTTATGTATAAACCGAGTCCCAGTAAGGGACCTATTTTTTAAACGTCATTACCGCAGCAATTTCTAATTGGTCCCCTCATGTCTGCATTCTAATTTTCAGCTGTCAGCCACATATAATTCAACCATAGATCTAGAGATTTTGTATAAGATTTTGGTCCATTTTATGTAAATTACAAAATGAACTGACTCAGTTCGCTAGGTTTAAATTAAAACGAATTTCAAAATATTCAATGTCATTCTATCCGTATTTTTTACCAACTTCAGGCCGCGTAATATAAATAATTCAAAATACAATGGCATTCTAGCAAAAGACGAAACAAAGTTTCGAAAAAAAAGCCTTATATTAAATGGAATAGTATAAAGCTACATAAGTCTAAAAACTAAATGCAAGTCTAAAAACTAAATGCCAGAAAAGACTGAAACAAGTCTCTTTAAAACCTGTAAATTAATAACAGATTTTGTGAAATTTTTAGAAAAACAAAACCGAATAAAATAATACGTGTAAAAGCTTTAGTTTGCGTGTTTTAACCATTAATAAAACTTAATTCACATAAATTTCTCTCAAAGTGGATTAACTTTTACATGAGTTAACCAGTTGCAAAATACCGCAGTATTAGTTAAGTCACATGTCGTCAAAACGATACAAAAAAGTATAACGCAAGCGTCACAGTAACCATTAAAAATTTCTGTCAAAATAAGTTATCGCATTGCGCATAAAATTTTGTAATTTATCATTATTTTTTTATAAAGCAATACATACCGCCATATTAACGGCTTTTAAAAATCAAAATATCAAGTTCTAGTTCAAAAACATTGAAAAATTCAGATTTAATATAAGGTGACTTATAAATTTAACAACATTGTATGCGAATTTGTTTTATGTAGAAAATAAAAACATTAAAGAAAAAGTAACCTTATATTAAATTTGAATTTTTTAAATGTTTTTCGAACTAGAACCTATAATATTTGATTTTTAAAAGCCGTTAACATGGCGGTATGTTCTGCTTTATACGAAAATAATGATAAATTACAAAATTTATTGCGCATTGCGATAACTTATTTTGACAGAAATTTTTCATGGTTACTGTGACGCTTGCGTCATACTTTTTTTGAATCGTTTTGACCACGTGTAACTTAGTTAAAGAATGTGGTATTTACAGCTGGTTAAATCATGAAAAGCTAATCCACTTTGAGAGAAATTTATGTGAATTAAGTTTTATTAATGGTTAAAAACATGCAAACTAAAGCTTTTACACGTATTGATTTTATTCGGTTTTGTTTTTCTGAAAATTTCACAAAATCTGTTATTAATTTACAGGTTTTAAAGAGACTTGTTTCAGTCTTTTCTGGCATTAAGTTTTTAGACTTGCATTTAGTTTTTCCCATTATAGCTTTATACTATTCCATTTAATATAAGGCTTTTTTTTCAAAACTTCGTTTCGTCTTTTGCTAGAATTTCCGCCTTTTAATGCATTGAATTCAATGTCATTTATTAAACAACATAAAACATTAAAAAATTTACAATTCATTTTAAGAAAAACTTCATGGTCTCCTCATGACATGAATATAATTATTTTCATATCCAAAACTTCAATGTAATTTTAAGCAGAATACGACAAAATTTAAGTCTGGTTAACTTTGTAAAATTGTATTTAACTATAAAGAACCATATAAACAGGGTGTTTTCTTTTTGTTTAAATTTTTTAGTTATACCTATTTACCACTTTTTGTAAATTAGCTTTATTTGGACTTTTGTTTTGTGCTTGTTTGGCATGGAGTTGAATCTGGTTGGATTCAACAACATGTACTAA
>JASAMX010034498.1:0-15050 GCA_030248175.1 Microlaimidae sp. YZB2_3
TTAAAAGTTATATAGGATAACTTTTTTTTACGTGATTAAGGATGCGAGTGAAAAATCAATTTTACCCAGGTTAAAACCGGAGTAAATTTTTCTATTGTTTTAAAGATAAGAATTTATCAAACTCGAGAGGTGGGTAAATATTTTCTCCCGTTGGATTAATTTAATAAAAAATAAAATTCGCGCATTGGCTAAATTTTTTATTTTGCGCGAGGTGGTTTTGCAACTCATGGGAGAAAAAAAAATTCATTGCATTTATTGTCATTTCCATATGCGGAAGTTTATTAATTTACAATATATATTAATTTTTTATTTTTTATTGGAATGGATTTATCGAGGTAAATTTAAGTGTTTCTTGAGAATGCGACCTCAGTTCAGTAAAAGCACGTTCAGTAGTTTCTGCGCGGTTTTCTAACAAAAAGTTAAGATGATTCTACAATTGCGAACTCACTTTCGACACCTTACTACCTCTCATGTGACTTTAGTCGATTGCGATAGTGCAATCTGTAGAAAGTGCGTTCGCAACTTCGAATAACCTTAACTTTTTTGTTGGAAAACCGTACAAAAGTTAGTGAACCGTAAACCGTACAAAAGTTAGTGAACGTACTGTTTTAAATTGAACAGCATACGGAAAGATCAATCAGCTGCGCACCAAATATTGCCATGCAAATTAAAACACATCTAGTGCAAATTATTCCTTACGAAACTTTGGCCGAAATTGTATATTATAGGTGACTCGAAGGCTACGGAGTGATTTAAGGCTGGTTCATACTTATGTAAAAACGTCATTTGGACAAAGTCCAAAGGACAAACACAGTGTATAAACGTATGTAAAGACGTCCTTTGGACTTTGTCCAAAGGACGTTTTTACAAAGTATGAACCAGCCTTTAGTCTTTCCGCACTGCGCCAACTGCAATTGGAAAACATATAGGTATATAGTACTTTATCTTCTTTTTATCATTACTATTTTAAGAATATCGAAAACTGCATCTAATTCTAAACCGCACATTTTTTTAAATTTTAAAAAAAAGTTTGTAGCAAAAAACTTTAGAAATTTTGCACTAAAACAAAGGGCTTTATAGTTATTATTATGACTTTATCATTCAAACGTATATCATTCCAACGTAGAAGTAATGCGTTAGTGCTTATCAGTAATGTATTATAAGATAAGTTTAGACTTGCAATTTAAAAAAAATCAATCATTCAATACCTTTTTAATGACGACGTAATTACAATTACCCAGGGTTTCCCTCCTTTTCGTTCATTCTTAAATGTTGATATGCTAAAAAATTGTTTTTCTATTATTTATTTTTATTAATTTATTACTTATTTTGTCCAAAGACAGAAATGTAAATAGGGTAGTGCATTTAATTTCGGCACTTTTTCGTTCTTCCAATGTAACTTTTCACTGTATGGCCTGATTTTCATGTTTGATAGCTCATTTGAAAGCTTTTACGATACTGCGTTGCGTCATAAAAAATTCATTGTACGAAAGTTGTTTTTTTACTTAATTAAATCAGTTTTTAAAAAAATGGAAAAGTGCCGAAATTAAATGTATGCATTTAATTTCGGCACTTTACAAACAATCGATTATTTCTCAGTCAAAAAAAAAATCATCATTTTCAAAAATTTAAAAGCCTATCATTATCTCCAGACAGTTTTCTTTAATTTAAGCTTTTACTTGTTGTTCAAAGTGTAACTGGCAAAAAGTTACAGCTAAAATGCTAAATGGTATCAAAATGAAGAAAATTTGGTAAAAAAGTGCATTTAATTTCGGCACTTTTTAAAAAGACCCCCTTAATCGAGTTTAAGTGTAGTGCTATGACTCTTACACATTTCAACCTTGTCTTTTAACTAATTACAACTACAATTTAACACCCGACCACTAAATTGAACCCGTTTTTACCTACAGCAACAGTGTGCCAAAATTACACTATTTTATTTTATAACGATTGCTCACCACAGACGCAACGTAGAACCACGGGGACTAAAAATTTGGAAAATAGACTAAATTTTACCAGGACAGTTTAATTTTTAAACCATTTTATTGCGTAATCATGAAATGCCCATGTTGTAAAAACGAGTAACAATTTTTTTAAAATTATAAATCACACAATTTCACATAAAAATATCATAACATAACAAATAAAAAGCTCACGACAGTCATCTACATATAATTAGCTCTCATTTGAGCTATCAAACGTCGTATTCCGTCCAGGATTACCAAAGATATAGTCAAAAATGAAAAATGCCCAATTGGGAAAAGTGCCGAAATTAAATGCACTACCCTAACCAGGACAATTTGCACTGGAATTGTTTGGTGTGCACGCAGTATGCAAACTGAATATTTTTTAATACTATCAATTTATTTCTAATTCATTCGTTTAATAGTTGAAACTATATTTTTTTAAATTTTTAAATGCAGACGAACTAGCTTTGGTTTTGTAAGCCAAAGCTATTCTTGTTAATGTTGGGTAATTATTCTGCTTCCCAAGGCGTTTTGCTGCAGAAATAAAATCTTTTTGAGCGGGGTTGTCAAACCAACTTTTTTGTTAAATAAACCAGTGCAAATTAAATCTGTAAGGTGCAACCAAAAAATTTAGGGAATATTTAGCAGAATATAAGAAAACCTTTTGTTAATAATTTTAAACATTCATTTATCCAAGAATGTTTTCTTTTATTTTTAAAAAAATATTTTTAAAAATGATGGGTTCAAAATGTTTTTACTTATATACTTATATCTCCTGTTTAAGCGGCTCGAAATGTTTATGCATGGTGTTACTTTATTTAAAAAAAGGAATCAAAAATACAAAATAAAAAAGTATTAGGGTAACTGACTTAATTTCGGCCACGCCTTAATTTCGGCCACCAATTTAGGGTGTTAGAAAATTGGCTTATTTTTAAAACACAAAAGAACTGGCACAAAAGTAACTGGATTAATGTTGAATAAAGTGTTTTTGCAAAAGTTTTTTATTTTTGTTATTCTACATTATCAACATTTTCATACAAAAAGTGAATTTTTGGTGATTTTCCTAATTTTCGCTTTGTGTTTAAACTGCATCAAATTTAGAACGAAGCAATATATAACCTTAAAATATCCTCTATTTAAGGCTCAAAGTTGCTAATTTTCATGTTTTGATATTTTCTTCAAAATCATTTTGCAATGCGTTTAACTAACTGCGCATTTTAAGATTTCGTTAATTTCGGCCACCTGAAAATTTAGGTGAAAGAACCTGCCGTTTTTTGCTGTTTTTAAATATCATTGTATTACCGTATTTATAAAGAATTTTTTTTGCTCGTTTGACTTTGTTTTGACGTTTTTTAAGCCAAAAATTAAAATTGAACAAAAAATACAAATTATTAAAACTTGTTTTTTAAGGTTTTGACATAATTATTTAAAGTCTTGCTAATAAATATTAAAGTTCGCAAACGGGAAAAATTAAGTTATATGTACCGAGAAAAATACCTAAGGGTAAATTTGAAGCCTTTAGAAATTTTTATTGTTCGTTTAAGCAATAGTTATGGCCAGTTTTTTGTTGGTGGCCGAAATAAATGGCACGCGCCTTAACTTCGGCTACTTTAAAAAAAAGTTTAAACCTTCACTGATTTTTAAGTGTAACAGAAATATTCAAATTTTGCACTGAAATAACAAATATAGCTATTGTTTGAATTTTAGGCCAAATTTTGGCTTGATTGAAAAAGCCAGAAAAAACTTATTCAAAAAAATAAAAAAAGGTGGCCGAAATTAAGTCAGTTACCCTAATTCTAACAAAGTAAAAACAAAAAAAAATGTTACCAAGAGTTTTAGTTATTAAATTACTATGCGGAATCGGCTGGAGTATTTTTACAATGACATTTTTCACTTTTTAAATTATCATGAAACTCTGAACATGTTAGTTGTTTATTGTTGATAGAATAAAACTTCAGGCCCTGTGAGAAGGAAAACCCGTGTTAAACCAAATTGATAATTTTATAATTTGATTATTTTATTTTTTGTTTAGCGAACAAATTACACAAATCAGCTTTAGTTTCTTTACGAAAATACGAACAAGAATAAAAACAATAAATTACCGCACATAGCTTGCTTGAACGCATAAAATTTCATTTTTCACTTCATTGTTTCGGCGAAAATCCAGAATTGCTTTATAGTTTTTTACATTAATAACCATTAAAACTGCAGAAATAAAGTAAAGCAAAGCTAGGAAATATTTTAAAATTGTTCGCATCAGCTATAATTTAAATACAATTTTAAATCCTTAATTCAGTTTAGATTATTCATTAATTTACTGATGAATTAACGGAAGCTTTTTATATATTATAAATATATGTTTTATTATAAATATATTATATATGTTATATTATAAATATATGTATATGTTTTAAATTATTCGGACACACCAAATCTTTATATATTAGTAGTTTTAAATTATTTTTAAACACCAATCATTGAGAAATTAAAACGTACCGAAAACATGTACTTAAAGTTCGGGGTTAATTGAGAAATCAATATTTAACATAAAAAGTTTGTCGTAAAGTGTTGCGTTGTGACATTGACGTGCAAAGAACGAATATTAGACGATTTAAATAATTCTGCAAAAATACGATGTAATAAAGTTTAAAATTAAACTACTTAATCAAGTATTTTTTCTTGAGAAAATTCTTCGTTATTTTTGAGTTCATGCATTTTTGGTTTAATCAAGTATTTTTTCTTGAGAAAATTCTTCGTTATTTTTGAGTTCAACCTATTCAACAAGCTTATTAAACATTTTATATGAAAAATTTTTGTAGACATTAAAATAAACAAACATACGCATACGATAAAACTGTTATAATATTTCACATGACAAAATTATTGTTTTAAAAGTTTTTAAATGACTATTTTTAATGCTTTTCAGTTTGCGTGTTTTACGCTTGGTTCAAACCACGTCCAAAATGTCCAAAAAACAACACAAAGTTTATTTTTGGGTAAATTAAAAGCTTTTTTTCATATTTCCTGGATTTTTTGCATTTCAACCTAAGGAAGAAGTATAAAAAGTCTTTAACATAAAACCCCCCGTTTTATGATTAATCAAAATTCAACTTTGAGTTTTTTGGATATTTTGGACAAGCAACCCGAGCTTTGAAGTAAAAACCATTTAACCGACTGATTTATACCAAACGCAACGCAAAAAAATCTATGATTAATAGATAGTTTATGTGCAGCAAGGCATCTATTGAAATGTTGATTAAATATCATATGAATATTGAACATTTATTTATATTTTTTTATATTTTCCGATACAGGAAAACAGCAAATTAACGATTTTTTAAATATTACTAAAAAACCTACGAAAAGATAATTTTATATGAGTTTTTTTACAGTGTTATCTTCATTCTATACGTTGGGATAGATATGGCTTCAATATGAGTTTGACTTTTTTAGTCGTAATATGAATATTATTGTTAAAGCGTCTTTCATTACGCAGTATTGCACTGAATTTATTATTTTTAATAAATTTTTTGATCAAAATTAGCATTAACAATTTTACAAATTTCTATCAAATTCAATATCATACTGTACTAACTAAAGGTAAAATTGTCGTAGCTGCAATTTACGCCCTTCTGTAACCACAACACGTCAGGATTTTAAGGACACTTAAAATGCCATATAGTATTCGTGATCACTTCATATATATTTTGCTCTGTGGGAATGGTTGCGAAGCAGCTAATAGAATCACTTTTAGCCAATTAGTGCTTTAGAAAAAATGAATCTCCAATGAATGAAAAATCTCCTTTTTCATAAACATACTAATTGGCTAAAAGTGATTCTATAACGTTATAATTTTGTAAAAAATATTAACACTGAACAATTTTCGTTTAAATGGAAAGGTTTTGACTATCGTGAAATAATAGCTCAAAATTGTGTTTCGTCTACGAAATCGACTAATTAACGCAATGGGAGCACAAACTGGGTCTTGGCAGTGTTCCAACGTTTTTTTGAGCACTAAAATCGGAAATGCGTTTATATTCTTACTTTATAACGCGCGCGCGGGCATATATTTTTTACGGGCTAGGACCAACGGCTGGAAAAAATTCCAATGGTTTATCCGTGTAACGTTGCGTGAATTCAATATACGGTAACAATTATTAAAAGCGAAAAATAAAACCACGCTTACGTGGGCAGCTACAAGTATTTTACCTATAACTAATGCGATATTACAATTAAACAAGTCTTATTGTCTGAAGAAATAAGTCAGAGATTTAGATTTATTAGCGCCAAAAAAAACTTTAAACCTATCCGCAGCCAATTAAGACAGCCCTAAACGGATAGTTCAAGCCTAAACTTCAATATAATCCAGCAATCCTACAAAATTAATTTTCATATCAAAAAACTAGTCCACGCTCAATGGAAATAATCCACTTGAACTATCAATAAAGAAATAAGCAGGTGCAAACGCATTTTTCGCAATTTTATGTATTTAAATTCTGGATCATCAGTAGTAATACGAGATTCAGATTCTAGGTTATTTTTTACATAAAAAAAACGAAAAATATTTTTTCAAAAAAAACAAAAACAAAAAAACAACGGGAGCTCATTTAGGTTTTTATTATTTTTAGTGTAAATCATTAAAGGATGAATGTATATAGTTACATGGTCTGCAAAACAACTTGCTAATTTATGCTATAACTCAACATGCTTACTTCGCCTTGTAGACTCGAACATAGCAGAAATGTACGTAACACCTTGATGAATCTTGGTTGATACTTCATTCAAGAGCAATAGAGGACAAAGTCCAAAATTTTAATTTTGAGTGATCTCAAACGTATCATATATTGATCTTTTGACAAAAAAAAACAGCACAAACGCCTTTTAAAATAAAACCTTTTAAAACCCTTTAGATCACACAAAAAGGAACTTTTGACATTCTTCTTTTGAAATTGCTGAAAGAAGTAAATGCAATTCGACCTGAAGTCAGCCATACATGGGACTAAAATTTAGGTCCATTTATTTAGGCGTTTCGCTTATTGACTGTGTACTAAAAGTCAATGAAAATCCCAAAAAAACTTAAAGTGAACAGTGTGAATACGGAAAAATAACAACAGATAGGACCGTCAGCAGCTTTAACGCAGCGTAAAAACACTATATCGGCACTTTGAAAAATAAATGTGAACAATGAAATGTCAGGTAAAATAACGCCCAGAACTGAGGCCAGAAATTCTCGGGGCTTGCAGACGCACTGACCAAAGCGCCAGCTTGTGTTCTCGGAGACCTGTGTAAAATTTCTTCAGGATTGCAATCGCTTTCTTGCCGATGGCGTTTAAATATCACAGGATAGCCACTCTGCTGGTAAAATCGAACGTCTATTTCACGTCCTGATTCATCATCATATAGAAAGTCCTGAAAAAAACCAATTTTTTGTAGTATTTTTTTGAAAGATTAAATAACTGTAAGAAGTCAAGACGATTAATATGGATTATTGTTAAAATTCACATGAAAAATTTAGGATATTTAAACAATTATGAATAAATATCTGATTTCTACTTTCAGGAAGAATTATTTTCCTAACACGGATAAAATGGAAATAATTACTTGCAAGACTAAAGAAAAAAAAACATTGCTACAATTTAAAAATTCTAATTAATTTTTCAACTGAATTAATAAAAGACCTCGCTTCGTAAAAGTTCCGTTATTTTTTCACAATGTTAAAGGTTTACAAAATTTTAAGCTCGCGAAAAACTTACATAGTCAATTTCATTTGTTTCCAACATGCACAAGACTTTATGCTGGGCGTTTCTGGATGTGTTTTGAAACATTTCTACAGCTCCCGGTTTATTCCAATCGATATTTTCGTTTATCCATTCTCTACTCACAGTGTAAGGTACTTAATACAGGCAAGTTTAAAAAAAACATTTAAAAAAGCATTTGTATGACACAGTGAATGATTTAATTTTTTTCAATGGTTGAGTTATGTTGAATTCAGCTTTTGGCTAGGGACTTTCACCCCGCACGCTTAATGTTTCGCTAGGTTCATTACCATGATCCAAGGGTCAGCTCAAAAGGCAATCGCTCAAGGATCTGTCAGGTACCACGTTTTGACGTGCGGGGTGAAAGTCCCCAGCCAAAAGCTGAATTCAACTTAAAAAGATCCGGTAGTAAGCCATGAGGGTGCGCCCTTAAGGCTGGTTCATACTTATGACAAAACGTCCTTTGGACAAGGTCCAAAGGACAAAAGTCCTTTGGGGACAAGGTCCAAAGGACAAAAGTCCTTTGGACTTTGTCCAAAGGACAAAACACGAAAAACGGGACTGCCAAAACACAAACCAAAGCAAAATCCAAAGCAACACCTGCCGACTCCCTTAGAGCCACCCAAAGACAAACAAGAGCGCATACTCGCCAAAGAAAACCAACGCACAACCGCCAAGAAACCCCGCGAAAATGCCTAAACGCCAAAAACGGCTAAGAAGACAAATAGCTTAACTTCTGAACGCCTCCTACGAAAATATCAGCAATCTGGACGACGCCATACCTACAAAAATAACAATAGAATCGCATAAATTAAATTCACGCAGCAAGATGCACAACAGCCAATAAATCATATAGAATACAGAGCCATAAATCAAAATCAAACCACCAAAAAGATACAAACAATCCTCTAACCGCAATCAAAAACTCGGTAAAATAAGATAAATACATATGATAAGCTGTGCGTTCAATCATGATAAAGACCTTATCTCCACAAAAGGATAACCATACCTCAATATAGTATGATGCAAAGATCCAGTAGTATATGTCTAAAGAACCATAAACGATAACGCATGTCCCATAAATAAGGCTCAAAATAAATCATTCATAAATGTGCATGGAACTGCCAGATCATTGAAAATAATATACGCATGTAATTAAATCAAATATCAAGTCTAAGCCGAAAACATAAAAATCAGATTAATATAAGCACTAATTAACAAATACATGACAGCTAATGTGAGAAAAAATAGAAACATAAAGAAAAAGCCCATATAAATCTGAATTCAAGTTCACAAAACTAACGATATTGATAAAAAGCCGAATATGCATCTATACAAAAAAGATAAATACAAAATAAGCGCAATGCGATAACTATTGAAGAAATTTCAAACTGACCGATACTTTTATCTAAAAACTAAACTATAAGCTAGTAACTCATGTAAAAAGAATCCACTGAGAGAAATAAAATATAAAAAACAAACTAAAGCTACACTATATTCTCTAAAAATTACAAAATGATAATACAGTTAAAGAGACGCCAAGTCTCATAGTAGACATGAGCTATACTATTCCATACAGAACTTCAAACTGTCTCCTAAAATCCCCTAACAAATCAATTCATTATAAAGATATAAAACATAAAAAATACTCATTAAAAGAAACCATTCTCCCATGATATAAATACAATATTCATATCCAAAACTCAACAAAAGCAGATACTACAAAAAAAGCGAACTCCAAAAATAACCTAAAGAACCATATAAAATATCTCTAATCATAGACCGATAACCAAAAACTAAAATAAATAAAAAAAAACACACAAATACCACCAAAAAAACCAACACCTCAAAAAAAACATAAATATAAAAAAATAAAAATAAAAAATCCACCTCAACAAAAAAAAACATATAAAAATCTAAAAATAAAAAAACAAAAAACACCAAAAAAAACACAAACAAACCAAAAAAAACAACAAAAAACAAAAAAAAAAAAAAAAACAAAAAAAAAAAAAAAAACAAAAACAAAACAACAGAAACCAAAAAAAAAAAAAAAAAAAAAAAAAAAACCACCACAAAAAAACAAAAAAAAAAAAAAAAAAAAACAAAAAAACACCAACAACCCAACCAAAACCCCCCCCCCAACCTTTGGTTTAAAAAATGAATAAGATCGCATATATATTTTTTTAAATTCGCACCTTTGTACAAAATATACAAAAATTAGTCAATTTTTTCGGAAAAATTTTACATGGTTTTATTGTTAAATAGTCGATTCAATATTGCGAATCATCGAGGTCAGCTAGGTCTTATTTGCTTATAGCCATTTTAAAAATGCGAAGAAAGAGAATTAGCTCTTAACATAAAATATTTTAAAACTCAAATGTAAAATGAGTAATTTTGCGCAGTAAAGAATAGAAATTACACAATTTGACAAAATTGCATAAAATTGTTCTTTTGTATTTCCTGTGCCATAAAACCGAGTTTCCTTCGCGCAGTGGTGAGAAGTGAAACCGCGCAGTTTCAGATGCGTGCGACAGTTTGTGATAAAATATCAACGTCAAGACATTTACGGAATTTCATCGATAGAACTTTTGAATAGTAGTTTTTAGCTAATTATTTTGCCTGACGATGTCGGCATGTCTGTGCTGAAAACGGAGGAACAGTTTTTAGTAATGCGGAAAAAACACTATATGACCATATTCAGAATATAAAAAAATCGTGTAAATTCATTTAAGAAAAGATTTTTTGCTTTAATTAGTAAACCACTAGGCGTAAGTTTTTTAAAATTTTAACATTTGAGCTGCAAGATAGTTACTTAGTTTTATGATTACATTAAAATGTAAGTAAAAATGACAAAAAACTACACCAGCCACATCTGATTCGCCTATTAGTTTTTGTAATCATTTAAAAAAAACTTCTAAAATAATTGCTAATCATAATTTGACTGGATAATTAAAGCCAGGGGCCTATTGTATAAAAATTGCATGTAATTAATTTACCGCTGTAAATTAATGAATGTAAATTAATGTAAATATTCTTTAGTATTTTTAATTAAAACGTATATTAAAAAAATTGCGTTTAGAATTTAAGAAATTACATATCTGTAAATTCCGTAAATTCCACAGTTACGTACCTATTTTTTTATTAATAAAATAAAAAGAAATTAAATGCGTTTATTAATTTACAATTACAGAAATCTTTATGAAATAGGCCCCAGAATAAAATCAAATAACGTTTGTTGATTGTTTGTTTGTTGATGAAAAAAATTCAAGTTTTTCACAGATTATTTTGCGGCAGTATAATGACTTTTTGCAATTAAAAAAGTTCTTTTAACATTTTTTAAAATCTTGCCATTAGTCAAATTAAATTCTTGAAACGCCACATTCGGTGCAACCAAGCTGGAGCAGAACAAAATATTTTTGTCCGTTTTTGGATAATACTCCAGGTAAGCCTGGCACATCTCTTCCTGCGTGGAGTAGCCACTCTGAAATTATTCTATGTAGTTTTGTCACATGTTTAGCTGGGGCCTATTTCATAAAGATGTTGTAAATTTTCATTTTACAAATCTCCGCCTATTTTTTGTAAATTACATAATAGAGGATATACGACACGGGGAATATTGATCGGTCAGCAGAGATGAAATGACGTGGCTGCGACCAATCAGTGCAGAGCAGTGCGTAAAGATGCTCCCCCTGGATTACAAATCCAAAAACTTTTATCTTGTATTTTACAAAAAACAGGCGGAGATTTGTAAAATGAGAATTTACAGAGGTTTTTAAATGACAGGCCCCTGGTTATAAAAGTTTAGCAGACAGCAATCCTGAGCTGCCATCTTCAGAACAAATTATGAAGATTAAAAAGTTTTAAGCTAAACTAAAGGGCCTCTGACGCTTTATCTAATTTAAAAAAAACAGTCTACACTATTACAATCAAAATCGAATATTTTAATTAACTGAAAATATGATTATTTGCATTTGCTTGCACTTATTCTATATTAACGATTTTACCAAGTCATTGCGGTGTTCACGGGGCCATGCGAAACTCAACACATGGACGGTTAAAAAAATAAATAAATTTAAAAAATTAAAAAACGGAAATAAAAAAAAAATTTAAATAAATTAAAAACAAATACTGCAAAACAAGTTTGTAATTAATGTTTTTTGCTTATAAAACCAGTCATAACTCACGAACTTATTAAGCAATTGTAAAAATTAAACTATCATTTTACTCGTCAAATACTTTAAAATCTAATGGTGTATTTAGTTTTAACTATTTCGAAATTTTTGATTTGATTAATAAGGTAAAACTTTCTTATTATTCACACAATAGTTCATCAAAAATTATTTTGATATTATTGTTCTCTAACGAATATAACAAATAAAATGATAGTTAAATTGTAAAGTTTAATTTATTATTTCTAGAGTTATGATTAATTTTATATAGTGCTAAAGTTAAAGTCAACAAAAAAAACCGTAATTTTTTTATTTCAGCTTGTACATTTAAAGTTTTTTTTGGTTAATTGGCAGTTAAGTTTCAACTCTGGATTTTTTAGACAATTTGAAGAATAATTTTTTTTATAAGAAGTGTCAAATTTTGACTTTGAGTGCTGAGTTTTATTTATATATTTTTAAAATTAGCTCCAAGCAACTTCAGCACTAAACCACAAATAAACCACACTACTCTGAGATTATATAAAATAGCAAAAGTCAAAATTTAAGTGTTAAATTTGTTACTATATTAGTAATATAATTTTAACAATAAAAAATGCGGTTATTATTTGGTCGACTTTAACATTAGCGTTATATACAAATAGTCATAACTCTTTAAATAATCAATTAATTTTTAAGGTTCAAGTATTATTTTATTCGTAATATTGTTTAAAAAACAATAATATCAAAATAATTTTTGATGAACTACTGTGTAAATTATTAGAGAGTTTTAACTTATTAATCAAATAAAAAATTTCGAAATAGTTAAAACTAAATACACCATTAGATTTTAAAGTATTTGACGAGTAAAATGATAGTTTAATTTTTACAATTGCTTAATAAGTTCGTGAGTTATGACTGGTTTTATAAGCAAAACATTAATTACAAACTTGTTTTGCAGTATTTGTTTTAAATTTATTTAAAGAATTTTTTTCTAAATTCCCTTTTTTTAATTTTTTTTTAATTCATTTATTTTTTAACCGTCCATGTGTTGAGTTTCGCATGGCCCCGTGAACACCGCAATGACTTGGTAAAATCGTGAATATAACAAAAATTGCGCTTGACAAAAACTTAAGCATACCTATTTATTTATTTAAAAAAGTGTACAAAAGTCGACCTTTTTAGTGAGCCACTATGTTTAATCTCCAGCTCAAAACTTTTGTTATATGTATACATAATGTATGTTAAGAATGTACATTGCACTAACAAAACACACATACGTACACAAAACGCCAAAAACACATATACCCCATAAGAAAACGCATACAAACACACAAAACACTAACAAACACACAAACATATGAACCAACACATAACTTACACATTTAACTGTAGCTTTAACCCGTTCCCGTGATTGCCTTTTCCCCGCTTACAATGGTGAAAACCGTTTTTGTAAATGTGATAATTCCTGTATTTTCGTTGGTAATCGTTCGCAATGGTTCGCACCAAGGGAAAAAGGCACTTTGATTACCAGCGAAAATAACGGAAATGAATACATTTACAAAACCTTTTTTAACCGGTGAAAAGACAATCACGGGAACGGGTTAGATCAATAGATTTTTACTTTTAATGGCCAAAAATAGAATTAAACTCACAAAAGTAGTGTGATTTCTCTTAGAAGTATCATAAACACACTCAACAATGAGTTCGTCTCCCTAAAAAAAATTATAAGTTTGTAACAAGAAAGAATTTAAAACATTTATTTTATCGGTTTTTAAATTTAGCTTTTGAGGAACATTATACCAAAATGTAATTTTATCCAGATGTTTTTTGTATTTTTACGTATTTTAACAGTATGACAAAAGGTTCAAATATTTAGATTTAAGTCTAAATACTCTAATACAGTAAAAATAAAATTTAATTATTAAAAAATAAAATAGGCCACGAAGAATGTTTAAAATTTTAGATTGTACAAAAATAGAGCATAGTTCAAAAAAATTTCAAGCGGGTATTAAGTTTAAGTCCACGGCATGGTTGATTTCTAAATAAAAACATAATCTATAATTTTTTGCTGGCTTGGCTTGCTTTTAAGGCTTGTTAATATTTATGACAAAACGTCTTTTGGACAAAGTCCAAAAAACAAAAGTCCTTTGAACTTTGTCCAAAGGACAAATACAGCGTAAAAACGTCCTTTGGACTTTGTCCAACGGACAAATCCAGCGTTAAAACGTCCTTAAAAGTCCAAAGTCCAAAGGACAAAATCCAAACGACAACGTGTTCATACTTTTTGTCCTTTGGACTTTTCCCTTTGGATTCCAAGTAGCATTCATATTTCGTCCAAAGGAAATAGTCCAAAGGACTTTTTGGCTTTTCTAAAACTGTCCTTTGGACTTTCTCCAAAGGACGTTTTGTCATAAGTATGAACCAGCCTTTAAGGCTTCGGCATCTCAATAAACAATCGCTGCATATCGTCGTCATTACGGCAAAATGATCCACAATTATAATCATAGTCTATAATAGTAATTGTGAGTCTTCTATCCATGCTAATAATGAGAAAACTAACAACAACAACAAAATATATGCTGTTGACCCTATTGATAACCGCAAAATTACAATTCTTATTCAAAAGCCTACAAAAGATAAAACCGAATCTTGTAATGAATAAAGGTGTTCAGTGTGTCCCTTTATTAACAAAAATATCACTGTTACTTCTTATGCTACTCAAAAAGACATTTTGTGCAATATTAATCAAACATACACTTGTAATACTAAAAACGTCATATATGCCATAACTTGTAAAAAATGTTCAATGCAATATGTTGGTGAAACTAATCGCAAATTAAAAACTCGGTTTAGCGAACATAAATATGATGTTATTAAAAATAATAAAAACAGTTTTCTAGTAAAACATTTTAACTTAAAAGATCATTCTGTACAGCATATGTCAATACAAATTTTAGAAAAAATTGAAGGACCTAAAAATATTCTTATAGAGCGAGAAGATTTTTGGATACGTGCTCTTAATTCAGCTTTTCCATTTGGACTGAACGACAAAATCAAGGGATATGGTATTATATCAACAAGCAAAGACCCTAGAAACTCCAAAAATAATCCATATTTCAGCATAAAATTTCCTAGCTTACAACAAAATCGTAAACGTAAAAATAAAAAAAGAACTAACA